>CM008283.1:48131238-48155793 GCA_002319775.1 Fagopyrum tataricum
CCACGATAACAACCCGTGTACGGAGCCCTCAGCGGATCACCCACTCTGGATCTCTCTGGATCTCTCTGCAACTCTCCTAATTTTCAAAGGATCTACAACACGGTATAAAACCGTTAGCTAACCATACACATATATATATAGAGATGCAAGAGTACAAAACACACATCAGAAATCATAACACATCATCATGCTTTCACACATTTACCCGGTTTATTATCTTTAATAAGTCCAATCACTCAATCGTATAAATATATATGTGAATATGAATATATGTGACACGAGGAATATAACCCTCACCTCTCGTGTACCGTCAGCAGGAGTGGTCATCTAGGATCACTTCCCGTGTACCCTAAGGGAGTGGAGACAGTGCCCGTTCCCGTGTACCAGATCTTGACTCTCCCAGAGAACCTCCCTGTCTCCTCGCGGGATGACATGGCAAGGCTGTCACAACCTACAGTGGGCAGTCACTAAACCATAGGTAGGTAATAACAACATCGCATGCTATCAAGCATATAAACACACACCACTCATGCATACATCCAATATAGGATGGTAGCTAAGTACGTCCTATGGACTTACCTCAAACTCAGAAGTAGTCTCAACTATGATCAACTCTCAACCTGGTCCACTCCAATCTGGAGGACAACACTGCCTAGTAACAAGGCATAACAATATATCAAACTCATATCCATCACAGGGGTCACACCTAGAACCAAGGGATCCAAAATGATCATCTCCTAACTCATAGACTTCAAAGCCATAACCGGCATAAACGATATCATGATCATCCTCATTCTATCATCATACACATACCTATCATGCCACTAAACCGCTCACACTAGGAAAGGAAAGGATCTACCTTACTCTAGGTAGACCCGGGACAAGACGCACCTGCGTAACAAGAGAGACGCAAGGGCGGAGCAGGCAACCCGCAGGCTCGGCGATGCTCGGCCGTAGGCGTGGTGACAGCGGCCGCAGGCAAGCGCAGGCACGGGCGCAGGCACTGTGACACGTCTCCCGCAGGGGCGGCGTCTTCCAGACGCGGGGGCGCGACAATGTAGAATGTGATCCCGCGATTCCTCTTCTGCTCTTCACGTGATCAAATCACGTCTTTCTCTCATCCAAAAACCAAGCACATACATATTCATACACAAACCAACATCAACATGCCTCTTCATACATCTAATCCTAAGCTAGAGAGGAAGAACAAGAAAGAAAGAAAGGAAGGAGAAGCAAGGAGCTTACCACACTTGTGGTCCTAGGCAAAGAAAAGATCACAAACACCTTCTCAGCTGACCTTCAAGCTCAGCAACCACATCTATCATCATCATCATCTACAACCACATACAAACTCTTTCAAGTTCTAAGGAAATCTAGGATCAAGATCAAAAAAGAAGGGAAGGAGAAGCAAGAAAGGACGGAAACCCTTGATCACGAGCCAAGGGCAAGCCTAAAGAAGGAAGAAAGAAAGAGTAAAGCACAAGTCAAAGGTCAACAAAGTCGGCTGCAGCCGCAAGAAACCGCAGGGGCGGTTCCTTGAGCCGCGGAGGCGGATCACTACACTAGCCGCAGGAGTGGATCCACGAAACCCGCGCGGGGGGGCGGCTAAGGCCAAAACTAGCTCCCAAAGACTAAGGCTCTTACAGCCTGGGTCCGCCTACGGCTCTGATGATCCACCCTCGCGGTTTGAGCAGCAGAACGTCGTCTTCGACGGTCGATCCTTGGCTCTTATGTCCCTCTTCTTCTTGCTGGGTCTTCTCAAAACACCAACCACTGATCTTAGACTCCTTCTACGACCTAAACAAGCTAAGAACACATGAATGCAAGGATTCAAGGGAAAAGCTTTCTCAAGAGCTTCATACATGGCCATGGATGAAGGAGGGGGAAATAAAGAGATAATTAGCAAAAGAAGAGAAGGGTGGAGAGGAATGAGCTTACTAAATCGGAATCTGATTCTCCTCCACTATAGTCCACCCATGCAAGAGCTTCAAAGATGGAAGAAGAGCCAAAGAGAGAGAAGAGAGGAAGAGAGGAAGCAACTAACATGAAAGAGAAGTCAAAGTGAGAGAGAGAGAAGATGACACAAGGTTGCAAAAAGGGAGATGGAATCAAGTGGTCAGGCTGACCCTCTTGTCACCTCAACTAGGAACGAGGAGTCGGAAAAGCGAAAAAGGAAAAACGAAGGGTTTGGCGCGGGATTTTGGAAATAAATCCCGTACTCAGCACCTCGTGCATGCGGGAAAACTGAGCCGCTAACGCAGAAAGGTCTACAAAATGCTCTAATGTCCGGAATAGAAATTCCGGATGTTACAAGTAACCCCCCTAAAAAACCAAGTTTCATCCCGAAACTTGCTATACGCAGCACTCTCGGTCAAACACGTCTCGTAACCACATGGAACTCATAAAACGTCAACTATCGGCTCTAATCCAAGTCTACGTATAAAATCACATCAAGACCTCGCAAGGTACACATAAACTCATACGAACTCACATAACACGTCATGACATAAACACATAGCACAAACAAGGGAAGATCTCGGACTAACCCGACAGTCCTATCGATGTCGCTAAATCTGCGTAAAACTTGGGATAGTTCCTCCGGATACTATCCTCCGTCTCCCACGTAGCCTCATCGGCTCCTCGCCTCGACCACTACACTCTCAGGCATCGGTATCTCCTTCGATCGAAGGCGTCTCGTACTCCGCTCTAAAACCGCTATCGGATGCTCCTGCAAAAGTATGGTCCGGCTCGACCACTAGGTCCTCGTGGCTAATGATGTGCCTTGGGTCGTGTATGTGCTTTCTCAGCTGAGAGAACATGAAATACCGGATGTATACCCTCCAACCGCGGTGGCAATGCTAACCGGTATGCCACCTCACCCGACTCTCTCCAAGATCTCGAATGGACCGACATATTGGGGGCTTAACTTCCCCTTAATGCCGAAGCGCCTGACGCCCTGCCGTCGGTGATACCCTCAACCACACCTGAGCTCCTACCCGGAACTCGAGAGGTCTACGCCTCCTATCCGCATACGACCTCTAACGGCTCTGCCGCGGCCAACATCCTCTCTCGGATCAAAGCAACTCTAGCCAAGTCGTCCTGTACCTGATCTGGATCTACAACGCTAGAACTCCCCCGGCCTCGTCCCAACATAAGGGAGTACGGAATCTCCGTCCATACAATGCCTCCTACAGTGCCATCCCAATCCGACGCGTGCCAGCTGTTATTATATGAAAACTCGGACCAACGGGAGATGGTCTGGCCATACCTGACCCCAATCTACTACACATGCTCGTAACATATCCTCTAAGGTCTGAATAGTCCGCTCAGACTGGCCCGTCCGGTCTGTGGATGGTATACGGAGGTGAAATGAAGACTTGAACCTAGGGCGGCGTGTACCTGCTGCCAGAATCTCGAGGTAAAACGCCCGTCCCTGTCCGAGATGATGGTCCTCGGTACTCCATGTAATCTCACAATCTGACGGGTAAACTCCTCAGCTAAACGACTCACCGGCCATGTTTCCCGTATAGGGATGAAACGCGTTCGTCAACCGATTTACTACTACCCATATCGCGTCGAAGCTCCTACTCGGCCTCAGACTGGTAACGAAATCCATGGATATGTCCTCCCACTTCCACTGCGGCACGGGCAGTGGGTGAAACTCTCCTCCGTGTCTCTGGTGCTCGATCTTGACCTGTTGGCAGGTCGCGCATCGGGCCACATATCTAGCTACTGCGCGACCTGCCAGCAGGTCGCGCAGTGGGTGAAGCTCTCCTCCGGATACTATCCTCCGTCAAAGTCCTTAATCAGCTCCAACCATCTCCTCTGGCGGTTATTCAACTCCCGCTGAGTGAATATATACTTCAGACTCTTATGGTCTGTGAAGATCTGACACGTAGCCCCGTACAAGTAATGTCGTCAGATCTTCAGGGCATGAATCACTATCGCTAGCTCAAGATCATGGGTAGGGTAGTTCTCCTCGTACGACTTCAGATGCCGAGAAGCGTACGCAATAACTCTACCCCTCTGCATCAAACGCACCCCAAGCCTAGCTTGGAGGCATCACTATACACTACAAAATCCTCTACGCCCTCAGGTTGGGCTAAAACGGGAGCGGAGGTCAGCCTCCTCTTCAGCTCCTCGAAGCTGCACTAATAAGGCTCGGACCAGACGAACCTGGTAGACTTCCTCAACAAGGAAGTGAGCGGTCGCACAATCACGGAGAAACCCTCAACAAAACGGCGGTAGTGTCCCGCTAAGCCCAAGAAACCGAGCACCTCTTTGACCGTCCTAGGAGGCGGCCATGAGGAAACAGACTTTATCTTCTCCGGGTCAACCATGACACCCTCGGAGGAAACTATATGACCCAAGAATGCCACCTCGGACATCCAAAACTCGCACTTAGAGAGCTTAGCGTAAAGCTCTCTATCCTAGAGGACTCAAAGCACCGTCCTCAGGTGTCCCGCATGCTCTTCCCTACTCCGAGAGTAAACTAAGACGTCGTCTATAAACACTACCACGAACTGGTCCAAGAAGTCGATGAAGATGCCGTTCATCAACTCCATGAAAACGGTGGGTGCATTCGTTAGCCCAAATGGCATCACGACAAGCTCATAATGGCCGTATCTCGTCCTGAATGCCGTCTTCGGCACGTACTCCTCTCTCAATTGATACACATGAAACGCCGGGTGAACACCTCTACTCTCGGCGGCCATGCCATCCGATAAAACACTTTCCCAACTTGCGCTAAGATCTTAAAAAGGTCCGATGTATCGGAAACTCAACTTCCTTCTCGGGTCTTTCTCACTACAACATTTCCATTATGTTTCTTCTTTTCTTGTCTCTAACAAAGAAGATAGAACTTCCAATTTACACCATTGACTTTGGTTCTTGTCAAACCAAACTTTGATGTTTCATTTCCTCAATTCAGTTTGCAAGTTCTAAGTAATGAAGGAAATACTTTGCTTCACACTACTTCTACTAACGAGACATGTATGCTATAACTTTTACATCATCTCTCAATACTCAATCAACACCATGTCTTGAAGAATTACTTGTACACTTCAAACCGATCATACCTCGAGGCAATTTCAAAACAGTTGCACCAATGAATCTCCTCTTAAATCTCAACAACTCCATTGTCCATTTTCGTCTCACTCAATACTTCATCGTCATCCGGAGTAGGTTAGCCATAGATGGTGTTACTTGGAGAATCTCTCCACAAATCCGGTAATGATCAGCACATCCAAGAAAACTTGTAACTTCTTTTAAATTCTTTGGGGGTTGTCATCCCGAGACAACTGGTGATACAACTTCTCTCTTCTTCGAGAGTAGACTAAAATGTCGTACTCGGGGCATTAGTAAACCCATATGGAATCACTACAACTCGTAGTGACCATGGTCTGTCCGGAATGCCGTGTTTGCAATATCCCAGTCTCGACTTCTCAATTGGTGACATTAAAACCTTAACTCGATTTTAGAAGAGATCACCGACCCTTGCAACCAGTCGAGTAGATCATCTATATGTGGTAAGGGGGTACTTGCTCTTCATTTTAATCTTGTTCGGCTCATTGTAATCGATGTACAAATGGAGATAACCGTCTCTCTTTTCGCAAATTGGTGTTCTCCATAACAACTTCAAATCAAGAGTTTAAGATATATTCTAAGTTCTTGTTACCGTTACTTTATGATCCCACAACCTGGTTACTCTCCCCCACACTCATCCATAGACCACCCGCACATGTGCGTTCTCGGTTGTCACCAATTAGCTGATAACTGACCTTCTCCCATGTCAATGACTTACCATTCTTCTATGCTTCCATGTTACCATTCTCAGGAAGGCTACCCTCTCGGGGTACTCTACCTTAAACTCCGTTAGCTCATTCTTCATTCCACGCTTCCTTTTCCTTCTACGAGATAAGTATACCCTTCTCGGCGTTGTTGTGTCACATGACTCACCTTCATAGGCTTAACCGCGCTTCATGATATCTTGTAAGTGCGTCTTCTCAAAATCTCTAACGTTAGTTAGCATCCATGTGTTGCTCTCATCTTCTTAGGATCATCATTTATACATACTTCCTCCTTTTTGGCGTTTCTTCGCCTTATCGTCATAACGAAAACCGGTCAACTCCACGTGAATCCCCACCTTGCCATTCTACTCATAACTCTCGTAATGTTGACTCTTCACTTAATGGTACCTCCTAAGCTTAACTTATGGTATCTTACATCTTTCACACTTGGTTCGATCACGTTTCTCATTTTGACTCCAAAGATTACGAGCGTCTAAGGAAAGCTTCACTTCTCGTGATGGAACACCGCCTTTAACCTTGTTATAATGCACCCATCTCCTCCTCGATTCGCATCTTTAGTTGTCCACGCGTCTTCTTAAAGAACTTAAATTTGTTATCTCCATTTTTCTCGTCGTCGTTCTATCGTGGCTTCTTTAGAACCGCTTCTAAACTTTAATGTTGCTCCCTTATCTTGTATTGCTTCCATCTTGATTGCTCTTAAGTTGTCTCGAGTTTTCTTTTACTTGGTTGCCCTTCGCTTACGTCATCTCTACTCCTCCTCTTCGACATCCTTTTAAAGGAATCCGCGAAACGTCATGGTGTTCGTTTAGCAAGAAAAGATCAACTCGATACTTGAGCGTACTCCTCCACGTATGAACGCTATCACATGCCAACGACGTCGTCTCAAAGGTGATGATATCGTATTATCCTCTTTCTATTAGGTCCATATCTCCATATGCTACTATATATATAAGAATCCGTATATAAGACTATATATGTCCCCTGTCCACATTACTACTAATATAACACACCCGACATTCCATCACAAGAAAACAAGGTCCAAAACGTATAATAATCCTCCTATATAATTATACATATAAATCAAGTCCATCATGCAAATACAATCCACATATACATAGCTAGGTACATACAAATCCAAAACATCCTAAGTCCATATAAATATATAGAACTATGTAATAATATATATACATACCTCAAATTCAGAGATCTATGTCGCCGAGGTTTGCGGAAGGAGTGGTGGTCCCGTACATTCTAACCCAAACCCGACTAATGCACATGATTTTGAAAACGAAAAGTCAGAACCCGTGTGGGTTCTGTTTATTCCTCATTCGGCCTTTAAAAGATTGCGAGTGCCATTGTTGTCAACCTAGGGCTCTGATACTACTTTTGTAACACCCCGAATCCGCGGGACTCAGGATGCTACGGGTGAGACCTCACAATGGGTCCCGACCCTTAGCCTGACAACAATTTCACCGGACCTTTCAAACAAGGCACAAATAAAGGCAAAACTCAATCCGTTTTATAATGTATGCGAGAAACTGAAATGTAAAGATACAAGGTGGAAACTCAGCCGAGTCCTCAAAACGACCCAACCCCAATAAGAAAACTTAAACCGTACAACCCAATCCACAATCCAACAATACAAGACATAACCCCAAAAACGTCCCCGTCCTATAATGTATGGAGACCCCGGCTGTCCACTCCTCCACCTCACGTATATCACATAACACATACATACTCCAAAACACACAAGTCCGGTTTATTATCTTTTTATTATTAAGTCTTATCCCGTTCTAATTCAACTTAGGTTTGTGACACGAGAACCACCGTGGTCTCGCCTCGGTCCCTACTTACCGGCAAGGAATGGTACTGATGCATCCGACCGTCTACCCGCACGGGCTAGTCGCCGAGAACCTCCTAGACTCTCGCAAGAGCTAGGTAGATGATGCCACCGCCCGTTATCATACACTTGGATCAAAATAATATAAAGTCGGTGGTCCTATTACCATTTTAGTTGTTTATAACATAAACAATAACACACAAACAAACACCACCAACACACATCGATGCTAATACGTAAAATACGAGCTAAGTAAGTCCGGAAACTTACCTCGTCCCCACACTTAACTCACAACACTCTCGCTTCCTTAGGGAGGAAGCTCACAAGAAGATATACAAGTCAACACATGCTCACGCTCAAGAAGTCTTAGACTTCACTCTAGTGATCTAAGCAAGATCACCTAACCCTCAAGCTAGGAATGCATCCTAGGGTCCAAGGTATTCACCACACTCTCAGCACATGAAAGCAACTCACAACAGTTTATAACCTCACATGATTTAAACCTCAGCCAAGAAGGAACAAGCTAGCCTAGAAGGTCCATCATGCTTAACAGACTCGTAATCATCAACTACATCGAGTCTTAAGGGCTCCTAGGTTCTCAACCACTAGGTGGAATTTTCAAACTACTCTAGGCCATCCTAGGCATGCTACTAACATGATATAACCTCAAAGCTAAGGGAGGAACGAAGAGGAAAGGAGAGGAAGAAGCCTACTGTTGAAGAAAACGCATCCGCGGAGTCAAGCTGGCGTCCCTGCGGAGCAGTCACCGCCCCTGCGGCTTCCTGGCGCCGCCCCTGTGCCTCCTGGCGCCGCCCCTGCGCATCCTGGCGCCGCCCCTACGGCTGCTGGCGTCCTGGAGCCACCCTTGCGGTGGCCGAGCTGCCCCTGCGGTGGCCTGGGTCCGCCCCTACGGCTTTGATGATCCGCCCCTACGGCTCTGATGATCCGCCCTCGCGGTTTGAGCAGCAAAACGTCGTCTTCTTTGTCTTCGACGGTCGATCCTTGGCTCCTATGTCCTCCTCTTCTTGTTGGGTCTTCTCCAAACACCAACCACTGATCTTAGACTCCTTTCTACGACCAAAACAAGCTAAAAACACATGCATGCAAGGATTCAAGGGAAAATCTTCCTCAAGAGCTTCATCCATGGCCATGGATGAAGGAGGGGGAAAGAAAGAGATAATCAACAACGAAGAGAAGGGATGGATATGAATGATCTTACCAAACTGGATCTGATTCTCCTCCACTGCAGTCCACCTATGCAAGAGCTTCAAAGATGGAAGAAGAGAAAAGAGAGAGAAGAGAGGAAGCAACTAACGTGAAAGAGAAGCCAAGTGAGAGAGAGAGATGACACAAGGTTGCAAAAAGGGATAGGGAATCAAGGGGTCAGCTGACCTCTTGTCACCTCAGCTAGGAACGAGGGGTCGGAAAGCGAAAAGGAAAAACGAAGAGTTGGCGCGGGATTTTGGGAATAAATCCCGGCGCTTAGCACCTCGTGGCTGCGGGAAAACAGAGCCGCTAACGCGGAAAGGTCTACAAAACGCTCTAAGTCCGGAATAGAAATTTCGGATGTTACATAAATATTATTTGTTACCTTAAAATGACATTTAATCGATTTGCATCGTTCATGATATCAGATTGTGTGTTTATCTGTTAAAGGTTGCTACTCACTACTGTAATTTTGGTCCCCACAATATATATATACACATATACATACACACATTTATATTTATTGGTTTAGGTTCAAGTGAGAACCTTTCTTTCGATAGGGAGTAAGAATTTCTAACAACAGTAAGATAATTGGATGAACGTTCAAGAATTTACACCATTGTAAGAGTTTATGGGTGAGTTTCACTAGATAGAACCAAAAATTATACACCTTCTATTTATTTAAAATTAATTATGGAAATAAGACAAAATTTTAAATGTAGTTTGTTATTGATTAGAGAGATAAAATATTTTATTTCTTGTTCATCGTCTTATGTGTTATAGAAATTTGATCGTTACTAGCTTTTATACGTTTATCATTATTTCAAATATTGATTATTACTTATTAAAACCAATCGTTATTTTGATCATTAGTTAGACATTTTGATCGTTATTTGAAAATGCAACTTATATATTAACGATCAACACTAGTTTCTTTATTTGTATATGTTTCCATATTTACAAATAAGAGAATATCAATATATATATAATGAACATCAAAATATATGAGTATTTAAAAAACCAAATTAGTGTCGATCGTGAATATATATGAAAACATATAAAAAAACAACATTATCCTTCTAGACTTACCATTACACTTTTACAATCACGAACATTTATTAATTTTAATCATGCGATTTTTAGAGGTTCCTACTCCCTACGGCATATCTTGTTCTTATACGATCTTATCTCTCTATATATAGAGGGAGAGAGAGTGTGAAAGTTATGATTTTTTTTATATGAACGGATAAGATTAATCGGTTCATATGGTAATATTGAAATACTTATTGAACAAAATATTGTATTGCCCAAAATATAATTGTATTACCCGAAATATTTAGAATGTTAATAACAATTTAACTAACGACCGTTATTTTCTTTTTTTAGAAATGCGTTCGTTACTTGTGTTTTTTTATGAACAAAGCATATAAAAAACATCGCTATAGAGTTTCGAATCCTGGTCTATAAAGCCTCCCTCCCTCCCTAAACCGAACATAAAACTGAAACCGAAAAACAATTTTGACAAGTGCTGGAGATAGTTGGTCTTGGAAACAAATCTTACTCATCCGCGATCGTTTAATACAAGAACCGGCAAATTCAACACTTCTCTTGCCCATAATGACTTCTGCTCCCACAACACTGCAACTCCCTAGGGTATCTCAATATGGAAGTCCAACAACATCCCCAAGTGCTCTTTGTAACCTCCATCAGTCCATCCTGAATCCCACTCACACTGCTCTTTCACCAAAGATGTCTTCTCTCAAGTGTTCAACTAGCTCATCTTCTAACCAAACTCACTACCTCTATTATACTCCATGCTTTGTGTGGTTGTCTCCTTGTTCTCCTTCCAACTCTCATAAATTCTTCTAGTTTTTAATATATTTACATTTACTTATTAAAAAGAAAGTTGTATTATTTTCAATTATATTTGGCGTAAAGGTACGAGTGATGTTTTTATTTTAATATTAAAATTTATTAACCTTCTCATTTGAGATTGTATTAATGATATTTAACATTGATTTTTATTTCTACATAAAATAACTGGCATTTTAGATGGAATTATTCTTTTACGCTCTTAACCTTTTATCGTATTATGAATGCTTTTTTATAATATATATTTGTGGTTTATTGTTATTAATCATGGATAAAATAATTTGTTATTTCTATTAGTTGTCATTTAAGTAATTAAGTATTTTGTTTTTTTATATAAATTTTTTTTTTTCGTTAGAAATTTATTAATGATATTGGTTAAATATTTATCATATATTTAAGCGACTTAAGTATAATATATAAACAAACTTTATTTTAATAATAAGTTTGAGAATTGTATTCGTCCTAGGCCTATACTATATTATGAACAACCGGTTCATAAGCTAAGCAGAATTTTAATAAAATCCAATTGCTTAAAAATAAAATATCCATCTTATTAATTACATGTAAATCAGATTCCGAAATCGTGTGACAATGAGCCGCAAACCACTCAAGAAGAACATCCGGGTCCTCCAAAGAAGAAGGACGAACCTAAGTGTTTGGTACCCTGTAATGAAGAAGCCCCGTAACATTTGAGTTGAGAAATAGAATAACGAATTGAATTCGGGTCTGATTCAACAATATAGCCGTTGTGACTCACATACGTAATATTTGTCACATAACTCGCTTTTCCCCAACCTTCTTCCGGAAAATGCCCACTTTTCATTTCCATGATGGTGGTAGGAAAGTTTTGGTAAAACTCTCCTCCCCAACTCGCGAAGTTTGATGCCACATAGAGATATAATATGAGTAAATGAGGCAAATATCCAACCCAAATATTTTCGTATTTAAACCATATGTTTTGAGTATTGCGATCCTTTTATACAAGAAAACAAAATAAACGTAAGAAATTAAAATCATCACAACCAAAATTAAACTATTAAACTATCTACACAAATCATAACATTATGTAATAAAACTATGGATTGACCACATATATTACTGCATTTGACTTAAGAAAACCCATTTTGTTGAGAAGTGTGATTCTTATTCCGAGACCTTGGGCCCTCTCTAACATTAAATCTTCGATTGACCACCTTATTCTATTTAACTCGAGTGTAACCATTTTATTGAAAAGTGAGATTTGTATTTCGAAAGACCTAAAAAGTTAGGATTTGGAAGCTTCTAACCTACTTGAATTGTATCATTGATTCACATAACAAACTTATGGATCGACTAAATTAGTCAATTTGACTTGAGAGTAATCCATTTTTTTGAAAAGTGTGATTTTTTCCAACATCAAGAAATGTAAAAGGTTACGAGTCTAAGGCCTCATACCCACTCAAACACTACCTTTGAATCATGTAATAATGTCACGGATTGACCGCATTGAACCCCGTAACAAACTCATGGGTTGACCACGTTACTCAATTTGACTCGAAAATTATCCATCGGTAGGAGTGCCACTCTCACATCGAAAAATATCGATAAGGTTATGAATCCGAAGCCCCGGACCGACCCATTGAAGCATTCATTCGTAAATTATAATAGTTGCTCATGAAATTATTCGAGTAATCATCCTTACCAGAAACAATCCAAGGTGTATCTTGTATTGTGCTCCATTGTACGTAGAAATAGGCCATATCGTTAAACCGAGCGCGATCTTCCGGTTTATTTGCACAAAGCCTGGGCACTCCATGTTCAAGCACAGGTCATGCCCACCGTTCTAGTCAAATATGATGAACAAAATATTTGTTAATTGACTGAGAAAGGTGAAATTAATTTCGCTAAATAAAGATACGTTTACAAAATATTTAGGTTTTTTTTTTAACCTAGCACTTACCCTATACATTACAAAGAGTCGTGTACGCTTGTCACTAAATTCTTGTGGATTAACCTGTTAGGAAGACGATAATAAATAAGCTTATAGTCCGACCAAAAAAACAAAAGCTTATAGTTTTGCGAACAATTACTATCTCTTGTACAAAGAATTGGTACGTACCATCCATCCGACTACGACACTTTCCATAATGTATACTCCTATTACGTTGTGTAGCAAGATCCGACTGAAGCTATAGTCGTTGATCTGGGTCGGAGGGTTCCAAACTTTAAGACTTGCGCTCGTTCCATATATGTCTTTCGTCGAGTGTAGCGTACCAAGGCTTGCATCCTACATAAGCATTATAAGATGAATGTAATACAAGCAAGTAGAAGAAATCTGCTATATTTTGAGTAATAGATCGAGTGACTAAGAAATGTCAAGCAGTTAATTTACCTGGAAATCGCTATTGGTTTCATGTATAACCCTAGAACCGAAAATCAGAGTTGAATTATTCGCGGTTGATCTTCGGATAGGGATTGTTCCCTCGGGACATTGCTCATCTTTCGACCAATTTTGGTAAGCCATGGTAGAGCCATTGTTTGCTTGTACTAACCGCCTTAGGTATAAACTCGGCCTCATCTAGAAAAATTGTATTAAATCCAAAACTTAGAGAAAAAAATACATAATATATACTAAAAACGCGATTTATAATTATCATTCGAACTTGTATGGTGTGATTCTGAAGAAAAGGATGGCTTAATGAGGGCTGCTTATAGATATCAACACAATCTAACACATCACCATCTTCGGTCTGCATCCAAACAAAGGCAACAAAAATTTTTAGCTATCTCAATGATAATGCGTAAATTATAATATAGATTAATTACCTTTATCGTCTTCATTGTTCCTTCGGATTTTCCTTGACCAAGCTGAATGCAGTGTAGAGAAGTTATGATCATTAGGAGCAATACTGAAAAACAATATTGAATTTTCATGATGAAGATGACTAAGTTAATTGACATTTAATTAGAACATGCACTGTGGGACAAACCTTGTTTTTTTCGGTTTATATAATGCTTTTACTTTTTTTTTTTATAACAAAACTATAATGACATAATTAATGTTCAATGACATTAACTATTAAGACAATGAATACATATTTATTATGGGTAAAGTTACGTGAGATCTGCATTCATTTGAGAATCAAGAATGATATGTAAATATTTAAACATGGTTTTATGTGAGAATCGAGAATGATACGGTAATATTTGGTTTCGTGAGAATCGAGAATAATACGATAATATTTAAACATGGTCGTTATTTAGGCAAACATCGAATTTAAATTTTACGTAAAATAACTATATTGTTATTGAAACGACCCTAGTTTTTACGGTGTGTTTTAAAACTTTTCCTATATTTTATTCTTTGATTTTAGTAGCTTGGGTGATTATGTGTTTATGTTTTCCGTAATATTTTCGTTGCGAGTCCGAAAAGTTTTTACGGGTTTTATAAACTATTTACGGATTATTTTGTTCTCGTTTAAAATAAAAAAATATTAAACCCTCAGCCTTATCTTTTCTCTCTTCTCTTCCTTTTCTCTCTCCTCCCTCTTTTTCTCCCTCACGATTTTCTAGCCTTCTTTCCCTTGCTCTCTCTTTCACGTTGGAACAAGGTTCAGCAGCTTCCCTCCCCACGTGTTGCCGCAATTCGCCGGAGCACCACCAAGCCGCCACCAGACCGACCCCGGACCGCGGCTTCGATACTCTCCTACGCACGAGCCCCTGCGCGTGCCGCCCTCTTGCGCGAGCCGGATCTGCGCCGTCCAGCCCCCGTCACCACTTCTGGCCGCCGCCGGTGCCTAGTTCCGGCCACCCTAGCATGTGTTGTAGCCGCCGGAATCAGCCTAGTGTCCAGCTCTTGCTAGCCCTCATCTATCCTATCCCGATTTTGTGAAATTGGGTATTCTATAACTTAATTTCTAATTTTGGCTAAATTGTTGAGTTATGATTTTAATTGGATGAATTGAGTTTGAAATATGGTATTTGATTTGTTTAGGTTGGTGATTTTGTTGTGAATCGAAAGGAATTTTGGTAACTCGACTTGTACCTCTCCGAGCCATGATTTTAGTTTGATTATCCGGTTTTGTGCATGCTTTGGTTTGTGAAACTTTAATTGTTTTCGGTTGATTGTGAGATTGTCGAGTTCGTGCTTGTGGGTAATTTCTGTGACGTTTGAGTAAACTTCTCTAAGGCAAGTACTTGTGGGCGTTTGTATGAGCATTATTTAAGTTAAATATCATTTATATGTTTGCATGAAGATTTTGTGGTTTTCACATGTTGATTTTCTATTTATGAAATAAGCATTTGATGAACCATACTTTGATGTTGTTAAAAGCATGAATTGATTTTATGATATTTAAAAGCATGAGTTATTGTTGATATTGAAATTATGAGTTATCGTTAATTATGAAAGTTTCTTTGACTTGAGCGAGATTTTCTCCAATGTTGTTTATTGCATAGTTGCATTGCATTTGTGAGCTACCTCATGTGGTACTTTAAAGAAGTTTGCAAGTGTTGATTTGGAAGCATTGATTTGATTTGGTTGAGCTTGAGAGGCAAATTTGCCAATATTATGCATTTGAGGACATTGATTTCAAACCCTCGAATTATGCGGGCCATGTTACCTATGATCATGGTTTGTGCGGGCGAGGAAGTGGCACCGGCCAATATGATTTGTTTTGAGCTATTTTTTTTTACGTGCCTCGAGTTAAGGCGGGCCATTTTCACCCGGAGTGAGTGGTTTGTGCGGGCCGAGGTTTGTGGCGATAATGCGTTTGTTGGGCAAGGAGTCATCTGATCCGTGACTTCCGAAATCCCAACCCATGTCGGGAAAGGAGGTACCTTCGTGTTCAGTAAGTACTTGGACATGTTTTAAACACTAACATCAAATTGTATTTGAAGTACAGTTTTGAAATAAAGAGTACTCGAGTATGTTTTCGTATGGTATTTATATATGTCATTTGAGGTGACTTGTGCACGATTTATACATGTCGTATGAAACGACTTTGAGCAATATATATACATGTCATATGATATGACTTTGACCATGATTTATATACGTCATAATGATACGACTTTGAGCATGATTTGTATACGTCTTGAAATGACTGAGCATGTATTATAAATGTAATTTGAGTCTACAGATTTGGTTATTACTACGTTTTTGATATGATATCTTCTTATGCATATTTGAGCATGTTTTTACCATGGTTTATAAATTTCTTTTGAGTTGACAATTTTGGATTTAGATATGTTAATTGTGGATATTGTCTTAAGCGCATTTGAAGCATGATTTCATTATGTTTATTACATGTCATTTGAGGTGACAAATTTGAGTATACTACATATGATTTTGATATTCGCATATGCATATCTAAAGCATTTTTACAATGATTTGTAAAGACATATTTGAAGCTACAAATTTGGAGTTATTTATGAATCGGTTTAAAGTTGTCATTTGCAAGTGTGAAGCATGTGTACTTTTATACCCGTGTTTTGTTTTTAAGTATCATGTGATATTATTTATGATCTTATGCTTGAGTAGTTCATATATTAAATTGCTTATGTATCGGCTTAGTCTATTTGGAAGACTAACCCACCACGGTGGGGCTGATTATGTTTTTGACATAATCAGGTACAGGAACAGTTCAGGAGCATGGAGGTCGGGCGGTCTAGTTAGCTTGTGAGAGGTCATGTTTGGTGGTCTTGTGTCTCTCGGGATTTATTCCTCGTTTTTGGTTTTATGCCAGTTGGGTTGGAAAACTGTTTATTTCCAAACCTTGTTTTGTTCTTGGCCATGGATTTGACCATTTGTCGTTTTACCCCGTGCATGGGATTACTTTGGGTTGTTACACCTTTATGTTGTAGGATTATGGATATCTGTGTATGATATCCATAATGGAAGACTTTGGGTTGTTATACCTTTGGGTCGTTTGACCATTTAGCCTTAAGGGATCCTCGTTCGGGTACATGGCGTTGTAGCGTTGTCCCATTTTGGGGCGTTACAGAAGTTGGTATCAGCGCTATGGTTTGTTTTCGGGTTGAGTCGGGTATGGTTTGAGTGTTTCCGTTTCTAGCGCCTAAGATCTCCATTGCTCTTTCCAGCACTTGTTTTAATGAACTGTTTAGTATTCTCCTATCTAAGATATATCCGTGGATTACAAGAGTTATGCCAGTTAGAAGTTAATCAGGCAAGGTAGTGAATAAGACATGCATGTATACGATATGTTGATGCTAAACCTTCAGGTTGTTGGATTGGTTAACTAACTTGATTGTGGTTGACATACACCACTATGATTTGATTTTGGGTATGGATTGACTTGTACATCATTAAGCAGTTATGGATCTTTGAAAGAGAATGGTCATTGTAGTGGTTGAGGATGAATAAGTACATGTGATTGAGGGTTGTATCCCTAATAGATCGGGGCAAATCATTAGTGGTATTGTCACCTGCCGATTGCTGAAGTAAGGTTGTGTTGGTTATTTGTGTTATGTGATGGGTGAAGAAAAAGAGAAACCTGAGTTATCACATATTCCTATTGTTAATGAGTATCTAGATGTTTTTCCAGATGACTTACCAGGACTTCCTCCACGCCGAGAAGTGGACTTCACAATTGAGCTTGAACCAGGCTCAACTCCAATCTCCAAAGCACCCTACAAAATGGCACCCGTAGAGATGCATGAATTGAAAAAGCAATTGCAGGAACTTGCTGACGAATGATTTATTACACCAAGTTCATCGCCATGGGGAGCGTCAATTTTGTTTGTGAAAAAGAAAGATGGTTCTCTTTGCTTATGCATTGATTACAAAGAGTTGAACAAGGTAACAGTGAAGAATAAGTATCCTTTGCTCAAGATAGATGATCTTCTAGACCAGTTGTAAGGATCTGTTGTGTTTTCAAAGATTGATTTGAGATTTGGTTACCATCAGTTAAGGGTCTAAGATGAGGATGTTGTGAAAACGGCATTCATGACAAGGTATGACCATTATGAGTTTGTGGTGATGCCTTTTGAGCTCACTAATGCACCAACTGTTTTCATGGACTTGATGAATCGAGTTTTCTGGAAATACTTAGACTGTTTTATTGTGGTGTTTATTGATGATATTCTGACATACTCTTGAATTCGAGAGGAGCATACAAGATTTGGAGACACTATATTTATGGGGTTAGTTGTCAGATTTTCACGGACCACAAGAGCTTGAAGTATATTTTAACTCAGAAGGAGTTAAGTGTGAGACAGAGAAGATGGTTAGAATTATTAAAGAACTATGATATTGAGATTTTATATCATCCTCGAAAGGCTAATGTTGTTGCAAATGCTCTTAGTAGGAAGTCGACGCAAGAGAAGATGATAGCGTGTTTGACTGTGCAACCTAAGTTGCAACAAGACTTGATGAAGATTGACATTGAGGTTTGGTTTGGCAAAAAAAATCAAGGTCAATTGTGTATGTTGGAAATTCGACCATCTTTGTTGGAGACTATCAAATAGAAACAAGTTGATAACCCAATTTTGAGGAAGATTCGAGAAGATGTTAAGAAAGGAAAAGCTCCAGATTTCAAGATAGATGATAATGGGATTCTTAGATGCAAGAATCGTCCATGTGTGCCTACAGATGATGCGCTTCACCAGTCTATTTTGAAAGAGGCTAATTCCTCTGATCGTTCTGTACACCGCGAAAGTATTAAAATATATAAGATCTTAAAATAAATTATTGTTTGGTGAACATGAAGTAAGAAGTATCTCCATGAAATTTGTTACTAGATTGCCCTATACTCAAAGGGGAATGGATGCTATATGGGTTGTGATAGATCGGTTCATGAAATATGCTCACTTCATAGCTATTAAGGTTACTTGGAGTGTAGAGAAGCTAGCTGATGTGCTCGTGGAGGAGATAGTGAGATTGCATGGTGTCCTTAAGACGATTGTGTCGAATCGTGATGGTCGCTTTTTATCCCGTTTTTGGAAAACTCTCTATACAGTTGTGGGTATAGAGTTGAGATTTAGTACCGCTTTTCACCGACAAACAGATGGACAACCAGAAAGGACCATTCAGACTTTTGAGGACATGTTACGAGCTTGTACTTTGGTTTGGCCGGGAACGTGGGAAACACACTTGCCCTTGGTAGAGTTTACCTATAATAAAAGTTGGCATGTTTCGATTCAGATGGCGCCTTATGAAGCTTTATATGGAAGGAAGTGTAGGTTGCCTTTGTGTTGGGATGATCAATCAGATAAGTGTTTTGTAGGACCTGAGATCCTACAACGTACTCAGGATGATATTACCTTGATTAAGAAACGCTTATTGACTGCACAAAGTCGCCAGAAGTCATATAAAGATGAACATCGGCGACCCGATCAGTTTGATGTCGGAGGGCATGTGTTCGTGCGTGTTTCACCAACTAAAGGAGTGTTCAGATTTGGTAAAAGAGGGAAGTTAAGCCCTCAGTATGTTGGACCGTTTGAGATTATCGAGAGGATTGGATATCTGGCTTATCGAGTGGCGTTGCCACCATCCATGAGTCGGGTAAACAATGTCTTTCATGTATCCCAATTCAGGAAGTATGTTTCAGATCCTACGCATGTGTTCAAATATGAAGGCGTTGAGTTCAGAGAGGATGGTACTAATGAAGAGCAACCAATACAAATTCTTAGTTATGAGACAAAGAAGTTAAGAAACAAAGTGATTCCTTTGGTGAAAGTTTTATGGTCTAGAAATGGCACCAATGCAGCGACTTGGGAGACAGAAGCGGATATGAGGGAGTGTTATGGAACACCCTGAATCCGTAGGACTCGAAGCGCTATTGAGGCATGATCTCACAATGGATCCTGACCCTAGCCTGACAACAAGTTCACTGGACTGTACAACAAGGCACAAATAGATTAAATACAAAACATCACACTGATATAAAAGTATCAAAAGGTAATACAGAAGAACCGCTGAGTACAAAAGAAACATAGTTGTATAACAAAATATCCCATATCCCCCGATAGCGACCCAGTGTACGGAGCTCTCAGCGGATCACCCACTCTGGATCACTCTGCAGCTCTCCTAACATGCAAAGGATCTGCAACACGGTATAAAACCGTTAGCTAACCATAGACATATATATAGAGATGCAAGAGCACAAACACACATCAGGAATCATAACACATCATCATGCTTTCACACATTTACCTGGTTTATTATCTTTATAAAGTCTAATCACTCAATAGTATAAATATCTTAATATGAATATATGTGATACGAGGAATATAACCCTCCCCTTTGGGTGCTCATGGCAGCTGGAGTGGTCCCTGGTCACACCCACCCGTGTACCCAAAGGGAATGGGGAGTGGCCAACCGTTTACCAAGTCTAACCCAACCACAAAGAACTGCCCAAACTCCAAAGGGATGAATAGGACAGCTGTCATGGCCCTACAATGGGCAATCACTATACCATAGGTCGGTAATCATCATAACGCATGCTATAAAGCATATAACAAACACCACTCATGCATACATCCAATATAAGGATGGTAGCTAAGTAAGTCATACGGACTTACCTCAACCTCGTAAGAGTCTCAACCACGATAAACTCTCAAACACGGTCCACTCCAATCTGGAGGACAACACTGCCTAACAACAAGGCATAACAAGATATCAACTCCTATCCATCAAGAGGTCACACCTAGACCCAAGGGATCCATAAGGATCGTATCCTAACTCATAAACCTCAAAGCCATAACCGGCATAAACGATATCATACTCATCATCATTCTAACCTCATACACGTACCTAGCATGCTACTAAGCCGCTTACTAGGAAAGGAAAGGATCTACCCAACTCTAGGTAGACCCGGGACAAGACGCACCTGCGTTACAAGAGAGACGCAGGGGCGGAGCAAGGTAACCCGCAGGCGCGGTGACACTCGGCCGCAGTCGCGGTGACAAGGGCCGCAGGCAAGCGCAGGCGTTGGCGCAGGCGCTGGGACAGTGGCTGCGGGGGCGGCAGCTTCCGGGCGCGGGTGCAGTGACAGGGTTCCCGCAGGGGCGGCGGCTTCCCCGCGCTGGGGCGGCGACAGTGCAGAAAGTGACCCCGCGGTTCCTTTTCGGCTCTTCACGTGATCAATCCACGTCTTCTCCATTCCAAAGCCACATAAAACCATATACATACACAATCTAACATCAACATACACCTATACATGCATCTAATCCTAAGCTAGGGAGGAAGAACAAGAAAGAAAGAAAGGAAGGAGAAGCAAGGAGCTCACCTCTACTGCTATGATCACCCAAGGGAAGAAAAGAACACACTCTCAGTTGGCATCACAAGCTCAACAACCAAGCACAACATCAACCTCTACCAAAGCCACACAAAACCACTTCCAAACCAAGAAGAAACCAACTCAAGATCAAGGAGAAAAAAGAAGAGAGAAGAAGGACGTGAGGAGGTAAACTACAATAGGAATGAAGATCTCTTGCTCCCAAAGCAAAGGAAATAAGTTAAGGAATGAAAGAGTAAAGCACGAGTCAAAGGGTCAACAAAACCGGCTGCAGCCGCAGGAAACCGTAGGGGTGGGCTTCCTGGCCGCTGGGGCGGAACAATAGACGAGCCGCAGGGGCAGCTCCACGAACCCGCGGGGGCGGCTAAGGCCAAAGTGGCTCCAAAGACTAAGGCTCTTACATCTCTCCCCCCTACAAACAAGTTACGTCCCGAAACTTGTAAAGTCCTAAAACCACTCGGACTCAGAAGCCGAGGTATAACTCTCTCTATAACCTCGAGCACAGGCATGGAGGAACTCATCATCTCCATCCATAAGATCACTATACTATCCAGGGCATAGAGAAAAAACATCTCTAGCCAAAACATCATCATCTCACAAGGGCGTAGAGGAAAAACATCTCTAGCCAACTCATCAACATAACCAAAGGCATGGAGGAAAAACATCTCCAATACTACTATGTCCACAAAAGTAGCATGGAGGAATACCATCTCCAGCTAAACCTATCACATCACAATAGCATGGAGGAAAGAACCATCTCCAGCTATAAACAATCGCACTATCACAACATGATCTAATAAGATCACACATCACATCATAACTAGTACGAAAATAAACACATCATGACATATAAGCACATAAGCAAACACTCACCAAGATAGTACTAATTAATATCTACTCGTCGATCCTACTGGTACATCTATCTCGGCATAAAACTCTAGATAGTTCCTCTGGATACTATCCTCAGTCTCCCATGTAGCCTCATCAGGTCCTCGTCTCGACCACTGTATCCTCAGCTTAGGAATGTCCTTCGAACGCAAGCGTCTCATACCTCGTTCTAGGCCTGCAATCGGGTGCTCAACAAAAGTGTGGTCCGGCTCAACCACCAAATCATCATAACTCACAATATGTCTCGGATCTGGTATGTACTCCCTCAGCTGAAACACGTGAAACACAGGGTGAACACCCTCTAATCTCGAAGGCAAAGCTAATCTGTATGATGCGCTCCTAACCCGATCCAGAATCTCGAACGGTCCGACATATCGGGGGCTCAACATCCCCTTAATGCCAAAACGTCTAACACCTCATGTCGGAGACACTCTCAGCCACACATGAGCTCCTACTCTGAACTCTAGAGGTCTATGCCTCCTATCTGCATAAGACTTCTGACGGCTATGAGCAGTCAGCATCCACTCTCTAATCAGTGCTACTCGAGCCACATCATCTTGAATCTGATCAGGTGTCAAACCACTAACAATACTAGGCTCATCCCAGCATAACTGTGTACGACATCTCTATCCATACAGTGCCTCATATGGGGCCATCCCAATCGATGCATTGCAGTTGTTGTTCTACGAGAACACAACTAGTGGGAGATGATCCGTCCACACTTGTCCCCAGTCAAACTGACAAGCTCGCAGCATATCCTCCAGTGTCTGAATGGTCCTCTCTGACTGACTATCTGTCTGAGCATGAAACGCCGTAGTAAAGAGTAAACTCGTGCCCAGGGCAGTCTGAATCTGCTGCCAAAACCTCGAGGTAAATCGCCAATATCTATCTGAGACGATAGTCCTCGGTACACCATGGAGTCTCACTACCTGCCTAGTGTACTCCTTTGCTAATCTGCTCACCGGCCACGTTTCCCGAATAGGGATGAAACGTGCCGTCTTCGTCAATCTGTCCACGATAACCCAGATAGCATCAAAACTCCGGCTCGGTCTTATCCCAGTCACAAAGTCCATGGTGACGTCCTCCCACTTCCTCTGTGGAACTGGTAGTGGGTGGAGCTCACCTCCAGGTCTGCAATGCTCTATCTTGACCTGCTGACAGGTCGCACACTGTGCCACAAATCTGGCCACATCGGGCTTCAGCCCTCCCCACCAATATGAACGTCTCACATCCTGATACATCTTACTCGAACCTGGATGTACAAAGTAAGGTGTATAGTGAGCCTCCTGTAAAATTCTCTGGCGCAACTCCGCATGAGCGGGTACACAGCCGCGACCACGGCGCCTTAACACTCCATCTGCTCCCAGAAAAAACTGTGGTGCCTCATCCCGAGACATCCTCTCTCGGATCCTCATCAGCGTCGGGTAGGTCTCCTGCTTTTGTTGAATCTCGCTCAACAGATCAGAAAGAACCTCTAAAGTAATCAATCGGGCATCCTCATCACGAAACTGGATGTCCAACTCTAACCAAATCAAATCCCTTTATAACTGTTGCTGAACGGTCAGCCTCGCAATCGCCTGCTCTCGAGGCGTCTTCCTGCTCAGGGCGTCGGCGACAACGTTCGCCTTCCCCGGATGATACAAAATCTCCAGATCAAAGTCCTTGATCAGCTCAAGCCACCTACGCTGGCGGTTATTCAATTCCCACTGCGTGAAAATGTACTTCAGACTCTTATGGTCTGTGAAGATCTGACATGTAGCACCATACAAGTAATGTCTCCAGATCTTCAGTGCATGGACTACTGCTACCAACTCCAGATCATGAGTCGGGTAGTTCTCCTCATACGTCTTCAGCTGTCGAGACGCATAAGCAATCACTCTGCCCCGTTGCATCAACACACATCCAAGCCTAGCTTGGATGCATCACTGTAAACCACAAAATCCTCTATACGCTCTAGCTGTGCCAAAATAGGAGCAGAAGTCAGACGTCTCTTCAGCTCCTCAAAACTCTGCATACACTGATCAGACCAAACAAATCTGGTAGTCTTCCTCAGCAGACTCGTCAGTGGAAGGGCAATCACAGAAAATCCCTCCACAAAGCGTCGGTAATAACCGGCTAGGCCAAGAAAGCTACGTACTTCCGTGACGTTCGTCGGTGTCGTCCAGGTTGCTACTGCCTCTATCTTTGCCAGAACAACCTTGATCCCCTCGGCGGAAACAATGTGACCCAGGAATGCTACCTCTGGCATCTAGAACTCGCACTTAGAGAACTTCGCATAAAGTTCTCTATCTCGTAAAACCTTTAACACAGTCCTCAGTTGTCTTGCATGCTCCTCTTTGCTGCGAGAGTACACCAAAATGTCGTCTATGAAGACTACTACAAACTGATTCAGGAAGTCGATGAATATATTGTTCATCAACTCCATGAAGACTGCTGGGGAATTCGTAAGCCCAAATGGCATCACTACAAACTCGTAGTGTCCATATCCGGTCCGGAATGTTGTCCTGTGCACATCCTGCTCTCTCACCCTCAGTTGGTGATATCCTGAGCGCAGGTCAATCCTGGAGAATACTGTCGCTCCCTGAAGCTGATCTAACAAGTCATCAATGTGCGGCAATGGATACTTGTTCTTGGTGGTCACCTTGTTCAGCTCTCTGTAATCTATACACAATCTCAACGATCCGTCCTTCTTCCGTACGAA
>CM008283.1:48162267-48192387 GCA_002319775.1 Fagopyrum tataricum
TCTCCCTCTTCTTCTCTCTCACGATTTTCCAGCCTTCTTTCCCTTGCTCTCTCTTTCACATTTGAAGCAAGGTTCAGCAGCTTCCCTCCCCACCTGTTGCCGCCGTTCGCCGGAGCACCACCAAGCCACCACCAGACCAACTCCGGACCGCGGCTTCCTCTCCTACGCACGAGCCCCTGCGCGTGCCGCCCTCTTGCGCGAGCCAGATCTGAGCCGTCCAGCCTCCGTCACCACTTCTGGCCGCCTCCGGTGCCTATTTCCGGCCACCCTAGCATCGCCGGAATCAGCCTAGTGTCCAGCCCTTGCTAGCCCTCATCTATCCTATCCCGATTTTGTGAAATTGTGTATTCTATAACTTTCTAGTTTTGGCTAAATTGTTGAGTTATGATTTTAATTGGATGAATTGCGTTTGAAATATGGTATTTGATTTGTTTAGGTTGATGATTTTGTTGTCAATCGAAACGAATTTCCGAAACCTAGCCTTTTGCCTACTACCCACTCGAGTTGGGATTTCGGTAACTCGACTTGTACCTTTCCGAGCCATGATTTGAGTTTGATTATCCGGTTTTGTGTATGCTTTGATTTGTAAAATTTTAATTGTTTTAGGTTGATTGTGAGATTGTCGAGTTGGTGCTTGTGGGTAATTTGTGTGACGTTTGAATAAGCTTTTCTAAGGCAAGTACTTGTGGGCGTTTATATGAGCATGATTTAATCTAAATATCTTTTATATGTTTGCATGACGATTTTGAGATTTTCACATGTTGATTTGCTATTTGTGAAATAAGCATTTGATGAACCATACTTTGATGTTGTTAAAAGCATGAATTGATTTGATGATATTTAAAAGCATGAGTTATTGTTGATATTGAAAGCATGAGCTATCGTTAATTATGAAAGTGTCTTTGACTTGAGCGGATTTTTTCCAATGTTGTTTATTGCATAGTTCCATTGCATTTGTGAGCTAACTCATTGTGGTACTTTAAAGAAGTTTGCAAGTGTTGATTTGGAAGCATTGATTTGATTTGGTTGAGATTGAGCGGCAAATTTGCCAATATTATGCATTTGAGGACATTGATTTCAAACCCTCGAATTACGCGGTCCATGTTACCTATGGTCATGGTTTGTGCGGGCGAGGAAGTGGCACCGGCCAATATGATTTGTTTTGAGCTATTGTTTTTTTACGCGCCTCGAGTTAAGGCGGGCCGATTTCACCCGGAGTGAGTGGTTTGTGGCCGAGGTTTGCGCCGATTATGCGTTTGTTGGGCAAGGAGTCATCTGATCTGTGACTTCCGAAATCCCAACCCATGTCGGGAAAGGAGGTACCTTCGTGTTCAGTACGTACTTGGACATGTTTTAAACACTAACATCAAGTTGTATTTGAAGTACAGTTTTGAAATAAAGAATACTCGAGTATGTTTTCGTATGGTATTTATATATGTCATTTGAGGTGACTTGTGCATGATTTATACATGTCATATGAAACGACTTTGAGCAATATACATACATGTCATATGATATGACTTTGAGCATGATTTATATACGTCATAATGATACGACTTTGAGCATGATTTGTATACGTCTTGAAATGACTGAGCATGTATTATAAATGTAATTTGAGTCTACAGATTTGGTTATTACTACCTTTTTGATATGATATCTTCTTATGCATATTTGAGCATGTTTTTACCATGGTTTATAAATGTCTTTCGAGTTGACAGTTTTGGATTAAGATATGTTAATTATGGATATTGTCTTAAGCGCATTTGAAGCATGATTTCATTATGTTTATTAAATGTCATTTGATGTGACAAATTTGAGTATACTACATATAATTTTGATATTGGCAAATGCATATCTAAAGCATTTTTACAATGATTTGTAAAGACATATTTGAAGCTACAGATTTGGAGTTATTTATGAATCGGTTTAAAGTTGTCATTTGCAAGTGTGAAGCATGCGTACTTTTATACCCGTGTTTTTTTTTAAGTATCATGTGATATTATTTATGATATTATTCTTGAGTAGTTCATATATTAAATTGCTTAATTATGTATCGGGTTAGTCCATCTGGAAGACTAACCCCACCACGGTGGGGCTGGTTATGTGTTTGACATAATCAAGTACATGATCAGTTCAGGAGCTTGGAGATCGAGCGGTCTAGTTAGCTTGTGAGAGGTCATGTTTGATGGTATTGTGTCTCTCGGGATTTATTCCTCGTTTTTGGTTTTATGTCAGTTGGGTTGAGAAACTGTTTATTCGCAAACCTTGTTTTGTTCTTGGCCATGGATTTGACCAGTTGTCGTTTTACCCCGTGCATGGGATGACTTTGGGTTGTTATACCTTTATGTTGCAGGATTATGGATATCTGTTTATGAGATTCAGTTTATCTTTCCACATTTATCTTGTTTCATTTAACCTGATGGGATCCTTGTTCGGGTTTCTGGCGCTGTAGCGATTTTCCATTTTTGGGGCGTTACAGTTATGGATGATATGACATTCGGTCACAATCCAAGTACACATGGTGGTATACGGTGTGGAGTGGAGGAGCTAGCCAGATAGGTCAAATCAAATCTTATGCACATACCATTATGCTTTTTTAAATAGGGTTTCTATTAGGGGTTGGGACACACTTAGTTTGAGTGAAGTGCAAACTAAAGCGGAACTGACATACATTCGGCATTCGGCCTAAGTGGAGTAGGAATTTGATTTACCGTTTAAACCAATAATCTACAAGAATTATACAAGCCATTAACTAATAAACAATTAAACATGATTCCTTTTTGCCAAACTGGATGAAAATATACACGTTTTAATAGGGTAGATGAAGTATATCCCTAAATTTGACTTACATTAAGTTTTAGGTATTAAATTAAATTATTGAATTTCAGTTTATGGATTTTGGGTATAAGGTTTTAGGTATCAAATTTCAAATATAAAAATTAGAATACTACTTTTTGGGTATTTGAATTCCAATATTAAATTTTGAGTATAAGAATTTGTGTATGTAGTTAATATATAATTTTGTTTGAAAAAAATATGTAATCTAATTTATCGAGTTAATAATAGGATGAAAGAACCTTTCTACCAAAGTTAAAATATTAACAATTATTTAATTTGTATTTTTGTATATCCAAAACACATGCCTTATAATAAAGGACATAATTACCGAAACTCTTTCTTTCTTTTTTTCCTTCAAAAAATGTCAACAACACATCCCAACTTATATCTAGACTCGAAATAAAGTAGGTCCCTTGAATTTTTTTAAATAATTATTCGGTAATTTCAATTTACATAACCCAAATCCAATCGATTGACATAAGATCTTCCCAAAATACAAATTTGTAGTCCGTGAGTTTCAAAACTGGCTAATACGACCATTCTCACCTTATTACAAGTTGAACTAATTGAATATCACTATTGTAACACCCCAAATCCGCGGGAATCGGGATGCTACAGGCGAGACCTCACAATGGGTCCCGACCCTTAGCTTGACAACAATTTCACCGTACCTTTCCAACAAGGCACAAATAAAGGCGAAAACTCAAAATGTTTTTAATGTATGCGGAAACCGAAATGTAACGAATAAAAAGTGGAAACTCAGCCGAGTCCTCAAAACAACATAACCCCAATACGAAAGTCTAAATCGTACAATAACATCCACAAACTAACGATATGAAACATAACCCCAAAACGCCCCCGTCCTATAATGTACGGAGACCCCGGTTGTCCACTCCTCCACCTCACTCGGCGGCATCCCTAACTTACAAGTCATCTACACAAACGGTTTAAAACTGTTAGCTAATATTCTAAGCATTAGAAAAGGGGTGAAGGCACAAACACATACATATCACACAACATAAAACACGCAAGTCCAGTTTATTATCTTTTTATTATTAAGTCATATCCCGTTCTAATTCAACTTCGGTTTGTGACACGAGATCACCGTGGTTTCACCTCGGTCCCTACTTACCGGAAAAGAATGGTACGGATGCATCCGACCATCTAACCCGCGGGGCTAGTCGCCGAGAACCTCCTAGAATTCACGCAGAGCTAGGCAGATGATGTCACCGCCCGTTATCATACACTTGGGCCAAAATATATAAGGTCGGTGGTCGTATTTACAGGTTTAGTTGTTTATAACATAAACAATAATACAAGCGCACACCACCAACACACATCAATGCTAATACGTAAAATACGAGCTAAGTAAGTCCGGAGACTTACCTCGTCACCACACTCAAGTCACCACACTCTTGCTTCCTTAAGGAGGAAGCCCACAACCTGTTCACAAGAGATATGCATATCAATACATACTCACTCTCAAGAAGTCTTAGACTTCACTCTAGTGATCTAAGCAAGATCACCTAACCCTCAAGCTAGGAATGCATCCTAGGTCCCAAGTACTCACCACACTCTCCACACATGAGAGACTCTCACAACAGTTTATAATATCACAAGATATAAATCCTCAACGGAGGAGGAACAAGCTAGCCTAGAAGGTCCATCATACTCACATGCTCATATCCATCAACTATATCGAGCCTTAAGAGCTCCTAGGTTCACAACCACTAAGTGACATTCTCAAGCTACTCTAGGCCATCCTAAGCATGCTACTAACATGATTCAACAACAATACTTAATACCTAATGTTAAAACCAAAGGTAATACGCAATGTATACCCAATTTCAATTATCTAATGTAATACCCAATTCATATTACTCAATGGTAATACACAATTCATTTACCCAAATTAGAATTCTCATAAAATTGGATTATTTGCTACAATTAAAATTATAAGGCACATTCTATAATCTAATCAAAATTGGGGTAAAGTTAAACCTAACATTTTCCCTCTTTCTTCTTCATAGGTTTATGTGTGTAGTGCTCCAGGCCGCCATGGTTTATGCACAGTGCTCCACGCAGCCGGTATCATCTTCTTCGTCATCCTCTTCACCATCGTGGTGTTGGTTGCAATTGTGGTGGTTGCAGTAGTTGTTAGCATCCTTCTCCACCTCCGTAATGGTTGTCGACTTGTAGTTGAAGACAATATTCTCTACACAGTCGTCGGTTGGGGCTTGTAAGGATCCTTTCATGCTTTGTACACTAGCTCCACCATGTTTATTTGACGCGCTAGCCCTAACAAACTCGTCAATTCTCACCTTCAACTTTGTGTCCGGAATCAACATTTATGTTGTTAGGTGGTATCGGTTGAATGAATCCGTCTGTAAATGGATTGGTTGAATGACTCGGTTAAATTGATCGTTAACATGTTAGCTACATGTTAACGATCATTTGCATATGTAAATAACACACGTCATACATCACGTTGTTAAATTGGTAATAGATTGGGAAGGAGAGCCTGTGAACCAGATTTCGAAACTCCCGAACGGTGTTTTTTAAATGCTTGTTCATATAAAAACAAGTAATGAACGTGTTTATATAAAAAGGATCATGACTTTGAGAACGCATTAGAGATTTTATTGAGGATATTGGATTACATATAACAACACATTAGAGAGCATGCATCCCGCTCTCTCTAATAGAGTCCGATTCATCCTCACAACTACACCATTTTTTTGTGGTGCATGCTTGATTGTATCACGAGCATTTCCAATACTCTTGCAAAACTGATCAAACTTAGACGAACAAAACTCCATATGTTTAAAAATTCACAACATTTTGATGGTCTTCCCTGTCTGATTACCCACTAACGTTTTTCACTCCCAAAAGTTTTTGAAAGTTTCTCCTTTCAAAGTTGCTAAAGACTTAACACTAGCTTGACCCAAATAACTTGAATGGATGTAACCAAGTGTGTCTTTTGTCTTGTGAATATCCTTTGAAAACATGTTGTTGTGTAGCTTTCCAAATATACAATTCCCACAAAAGTCGAGATTTGTGCTCTTGTGAACATTTGAAGATGTAACAAAAACAGAGTTATAAACAATAGAACCCTAAAGGAAATATAAAGTGCCCTTCTAAAACATTTCAGGATAACATCATAACCTTACAAACATTCAAAATTCCACCTTCACCCCTGAACATAACCCTTTATTGTCCAACAAAATCAAAGATATCAAATTCTTATTAATAAGTGAAATGTGTTTGACTTCGTTCAGTGTGCATTGTTCCCTTGCTTTGCACACCCTATAAACACCAATCAAGAGTGATAGAAATCCACAAGATGCACAAAACGTCGAGCCTACTTTAAATTTATAATTCCGTGATATTACTCAATGCAGCGAACCCATAGTGTATGGATCAGATGCAACAATGAGCAAGTATTCCGGAGTCGATCTCAGGGACCAAGTTAGATTAACAATGAAAATGATCTAGAATAGTATAGATCCAAAAATAAGAAGGGGGTTGGAAAAGAAAGGAAAGAAGGATCAAAATGGTTTTGAAGAGGTTTTGTGGACTCGCAATCAATTATCTAAATCGATTGAAAGTCAAATCCAAACAAATAAGAACAACAAATTCAAGTGAGAGAAATATGTAATTTCATGGATTTAAGATCATTATTTATACATATGGACTCATGATGTATGAAAACTCACGCGGCATATATAAGAATGAAACGCTTTGAATAATTTTTTCTTAACTTATGCTCTTTTACAATGACGTCTCAAGAACACAAAGGTCCGCAGCCTAACACCTGTAGCTTTCAAGATAATGAGGGAGAAATATATAAACAAACCTTATTATTTTAATCAAGGAAACACAATAACCCTTTACAGTTACATTTCATGAATTATTGCCTCAAAGGAAGGAATAATGACACACTCTATCCAATAAAGGTTAAACCTTTATTACCTAGGAACAAGTTCTCTTATGTATCTAAACAAGAATATCTTAGTTACGACTCGATTCCTACTTAGGTTAAAGTGGTTTAGATTGAGTCTAAACCTTCAAAAACCAAACCTTTTCATAGGATCTAAAGTGACTTACACAAACTAGAAATAAGAACAATTCAATCCATCATAGTCCAAGGTATAAACAAATCTCTATCTACCTTGGAACCACACAAGGTTTTTAGCCACTAAAGCTCATGGCTAATCCTGAATTCAATTTGATAAAGGAAAACAAACGATTGAAATAAGAAAAGGGAATAAAGAAAGTACCCATCTTTTATAGAAACTCAAAACAAACTGTCTTCAAACTGCAATCTCTAACAAACTCAAACAAACTTCCAACAAACTCCAACACTGGATCTTCCTCTAACTAATCTAACTAACAATGGTGAAAAGAAACAAAGAACAAAGGTAGGAGAATTTCCTTTCAACAGTCGAAATTCCGCTTTCCAAACCAAATCAATCTTCTTTCTTCTCTTCGGTGGGCGTCCTTTTTTCGGACTTCTGAACTCTACTTTTATAACATAAAACCCGTCGAGAGACGTGGGCTGGGCTAAGAGTCCAAAATAAAATAAGAATCGACGCTCTGGGAAATATCTTGATCTGGATCTCGGCCGAGATTGGTCAACGTCCGGGACGAGATTTCGACTTCGTACTTTAGCGTCATGGGATCTCGGTCTGGTCACCCGAGATGTGGACCGAGACTTTACTGCAGTAGCTTCCAACACGACCGAGATATGTGGATCTCGGCCGAGATGATCTTCGATATCGGGCACTTTGTCTCGGTTGCTCCAAAAGCGTAGTCTTCTCCTTTCCAATGCTCGTATGACAACTCCTATGCGTCCACTCCGAGGCTTAGTCCTCAAATGCATCGTTTTATCTCCAAAACACGCCAAAATACCTACAAAGTAACCAAAAGCGTGTGTAGACATCCATACTTGCAAAGTAACACTAAACAGGCATAAAAGACACAAACTGTGGCTAAAACATGCATGCGGAAAGGAAAAAACTACCTATATGATCAACTAAACTAGGCCGATAAATCATGTTATCAAGATACCCCATACTTATCCTTGCTTGCCCCCAAGCAAGCAGTAAATCTAAAGACAAGATAACATGAATTATCTATGCTAAACAAATATGAAAAACACTTTTTGGCGTGTTGTGTTTCTATACATGATCACTCTCAAAGGTGTAGTCATAAAGCTAAAGAGATATTATAAGCAAGTTCAAACAAATTCAGCAAGTGAAGGAAAATAAAACTTTACAAGGAATTCATAATCATCATAGAAATTCAAATGCCTAATATCCAAGAAAATCAAGTTTAAGTCATTAAGTCAAATACATATGTACATAGATCAAAAGGAATTAAGAATGAAGAGGCTTAGAAACGTGATTTAAGGTAGGATGGTATAGGTAATGTGGTGGTAATCCGGGAAAAAGAACAACACAATGAACTCTTTTTCAACATCGGACCTTTCTTTTGCATTTTTCTTTTCTTTTTCTTGAGTGAATGGAAGAGGTGCACAATAGCCGAAACCTCGGTGTTCAGTTTCCTTCACGTATCTCACACCAAAATGCACATACCAAATCAACTCATAGGGAATGTTTTTAAAACTAATTAGACTTTGGCAATACACAAACACCCGATTATGTGAATGGTGTCGAGTTATTCATCCTCATAGCCAACAATCCCTTCATAAGTTCTTGCTTCAAAATCACATCTCATACATTCAATTTCAACTTCTTCATATAACATACTTTTTCTTTTAAGCACACACCTTCAAACTTCAAACTCCTAATTCCCGGATAGGTCAAAGGAGGCAATTATGATAAATATTTGAGGTGCTAAACATGAATAAGATAGAGAAGAAGAGGAACTCGAATTGCCTAAATCATACCTATGCAATGTATAAGAACTCATCACATAGCTTCAACTATCAATTTCAATTAAATTAAACATAAAAATTTCAGTCAATCATATAAATTTCAAATAAATGAATCAATTCCTACAAATTCCACAATTCATTCAAACTTGAAAATAATAAGCAAAAGCAAATAACATACACCAAGTTTCATCATAGAGGTCCCATCAAGTACTAGAAGGCACAAATAAGCACGTTTTTCTTTTGTGCAAGACAATATTAAAACGTGTGACATTAAACTGAAAATTGTTCAAATGCAATATATATAGCGAAACATGCTGAAAAATTTTGTAAGCATCCTACGCCATACTTAAATCTCACATTGTCCCCAATGTGAAAAATAAGAAGGAATAAAAACAATACTCACAATGTAAAGTGATGAATGCAGGTCTTGTGGCGCATCCTACTGAGGTGGAGATGGCAGGTAGTAGAGGTTGTTCGGGTCGTAGCGACGCCCGAACATATGGCGATAGATATCACCGTACAATCCCTCGGAGACGGAATATCTCTTGTCTTGCTCCGTCAGCTGGTCCCGGATCTGCTACTGGCTATGCTCAACTAAAAACCTCTGCTGGCCAAGCTGAAGCTGTGAGAATGTCATCTGACAGCTGATCTATGGTAACTGACCCTTTGCGTCTATGTCTGGGAGCATGTGAAGACGATGCTCCTCCTACAGGCATACCTAAAAAATGTGTCCCAGAACCTGTACCTCTACATGTACATCCCCTCATCTCAATCACAAAACCATTTGCCTCAATGGAAGTCTCCTTATCCTCATCATCCTCATCCTCATCCTCGTCTTGGGTAGCATCCTCATCATCAGGTTGTCCTACAACCTCCTCATCATCAAAACTCTTAGGCTCTAATGACTCTTTCCAAAATCTCTTGTCTCTTAAAGTATAGTCACTACTCCAAACAATCCCATATACCTCGTCCCAAGGCATGGCTACTCGAAAGGGTTGATTACCCTTTTGGATCAAGATTTTCCTGTTCACAAGGTGCTTCCTCCCCACATCAATAGGCCAATTCGTGACCTCTAGATCACAAAGGTCGAGAACAAGTCTCTTGGCAATATGAGTGATCAATCCACCCACACAAATATAGCCTGCACTCTTCTTGGACACCTTTTTCAGGTGCTCAAGCATCAAAATGGCAGAATTAGGGATGCAATAATGAGCAATGCACCACAGAACAAACAATTCGCCAAGTAAGACTTGGTGTTGCATCTCACGGAGAGGTAACATCACCTCGCTCAATATCCTATGGGCTAGTCTAAAGGACAAGTTCACATTGAAATTGCATTTGGCCTCTCCGGCCTTCCACTCACTAGCTAAACCCATAGGTTTTGCAATTCATGCCAGAATGCACGTTGATCCACTTCACCATCAAATGCAGAAATCTCACTACGAGGTAAATTAAACTAATCCCCAAAATCATCTTTAGACATTTCATAATCGTTATTCATGAGTCTAAATTTCACACTCCTACGTCCATTTCTGCCCTTAAACACAAAGGAACTCAGGAACTCCAAAGCTAGTTCCGCATAATTAGGTTCGTTGATATCAACCAAAATGATGCCATCCACATCTCTCCATGATCATAAATAAACCATCACTACACCCAATCTACCAATATCCTCAATATGAAGGTACGTAGGCGCATCAAAGCTAAGCTTAGCAAGTCGAGTATAGTTAGACTGACAAGCATTTGGAATGATCGGAACATTCCTTTTTGACTCGGAAGGCTCAGCTTGATTCTTGCCCTTCCTCGAGGAGCTGCTCCTTGTCAACGATCGCTTCAATCGGTTCATTTTGAATCAAAAATCAAAATCAGAAGCAACTCTCGGCCTTGATCTCGGTCCAAATCTCGGTCGGTCGGCCGAGATATTGTGGGAAAAAAATCGCGATTTTGGTCTCGGTCGGGATCAGTGATTTCCGTCAACTTCTTGCTCGTCCCTTGCTTGTATGATGTACCTAAGTCCATTTTGCACAAAATCCCTCAAAGAAATGAAGGATTTATGTGGTTTTTGTGAAGAGGGATTTTTTATTAGGGTTTGTGTTTGGGGAGGTGGTTATGGATGATTTTTGATGAAATTTGTTGTGGAAATGAGTTGGGAATCGGATTTGGGATTGATTGTGGGTAGACTGACTGAATTTGGTGAAGGATTGAGTGATTTTGGGAATTCTGGGTAGGATTTTGAGGTTTTTGGCTATGGAGGAATATGAGGAATGAGGGAGAGAAGAAAATCGGGTTATAATCCCGACAACACCCGATCTCGGTCGGTCGACCAAGATTTTTGGTTTCCGTCCCGTTTTCTACGGGTCTCGTTTCTAGAATTTTTCCGAGCATAACTTCATTTTCTTTCTCCATTGACACCAAGATCCTACAAAGCCAAAAACAAAACAAACGCGCAAAAATGAAAAAGCAAAAACAAAAACAAAAGGACTAAGACATAAAGACTCTTACCTCGTGTTGCCTCCGGAGAAGCGCATTGGTTTAAGGTCTCTTGCAAGACCTGATTCCGTCAATGTTTAATCCGGAGATATAGGCGAAGGCTACATGACCGAAGGTTCCGGCTTACACTTCTTCAACCTACTCTCATTGACTTTTATTGATCCAACATCTTTAGCCGATACTTCAATTGAACCATAGGGATGAATCTTCTTAACAATATAAGGACCAATTCATTTCTTCTCGAACTCTCCTTGCACAAGGTGATATCTAGAGTTAGCTAACATGACTAGATCACCTTTCTTAAACTTACTATTGATTTTCGAGCTCTCTCTACAGATCTTTGAGCTCTCATATGCATCCAATTTTCCTCCCTTTGCTAGAATGGAGGCGAGTGATGTAGGAGGTCTTGAAACTCCTTTAATGAATTGTTGGTAGAAACCGACTCCTCCTACGGGATTGCTCTTCTTCTTCCCGAGCTTTGGTTCCGTCCCTTCGTCCACTTCTTCTTTCCCTTTGGCGGATGGGAGAGGTGTATTTTGAGGTTTCGGAGTTTCGGGAAGCGTTCCCGAGCTTGTCTCTCCTTCTCCTTGGGATCTCGGCTGAGATGGATGGATCTCGGGCCGAGATGCAACCTTCTGTTGCAAAGTTTCGGTTGGGTCGGTATGGATCTCGGGCGAGATCCCGACCTTAATGGATATCGGCCGAGATGGTAAAATCTCGGGCCGAGATTTAGCTTATGTCATGATTTCTCGGTTGGGATCGATGGTGATCTCGGCCGAGATCTCGACCGAGATTCCTTCAGACGGTTTGTTTTCGCTGCGAAGCGATCCGTTTGCCAGATTGGCTTCTTCCTCGGTCTTCGGGAGCCAATATTTCTCGTCTTCGTCACCTTCCCTTACTATCTTGAAGTTAAGGGAAGCGTCCCTGCAATTAACATGACAAACAGAAGTGGCTAGGAATTGTCTTCCTAGAATTAGAGGTACAGGGAAATCAACAAGAATGTCAAGTACATAAAAATCAATGGGAACGTGATAATTCCCTAGCAGTAGTGGAACATCTTCGAGTATTTCCACTGGTTCAATTGTTGATCCATCCACTATGCGCAGTGTCATTTTTGTTGGCTTTGGTTACCCAAGGCCACTCTCTTTGCAAAGTGCAAGAAGAATCATGCTAACACTCTCACCAAGATCGCACAAAGCTGTATAAGATCTATTTCCAAGTCCTACTCGGACGCAAAACGATCTGAGACCCTTAAGCTTTTGTGGCATCTTTTTCATTTGATTTTTGATGACCTTAAATGGTTGCTTAGTGGTCATCAATTCTTCCTCCTTTCCAAAGGTCTTCTTGTCAAAGAGTGTCTCTTTCAAGATTCTTCCATAATCCGGCATTCCTGCAAGACAATCAAGAGAAGTGATGTCAATATCGGACTTTTTAATATGCTCAATGAACTTACCAAAAGTCTCGTCAAGCTTCGCTCTTGCACGAGCTTGCGGAAATGGGAGTGGAGGCTTGTACGGGGGCGGTGAAATGTACTTTTCTTCCTTCTCAACAGGATTTTTCTCCACATTTTCCAGTTTTTCTTCACGAATAGGGGATCTCGGCCGAGATCCATAAATCTCGGGCTGAGATTTTGCTTCTACAGTGAAATCTCGGCCAGTACTTAGGGGATCTCGGACCGAGATTTTCCCACAAGTGGACGAGATTTCTCCTTTTGCGTGCAACTCGTCCTCCTTCGGCTCGCTTCAACATTGACGGCTAGAATCTGTCCTTTCGGGTTCTCCTCAGTCTTTCAAGGAAGTCTTCCTGGATCTCTAGGAGCATCTTCGGCCTTCTTGAATACTTGAGTCTCCAAAACCTTTTGAGCTTTGGTAACACTAGTGATAAAATTCTCAAGATTGCTCATCCTTGCCATATGTTGCTCAAACATCATCTCAACTCGATCTTTCGGTTGAGCTTGTTCGGTTGGCTTAGATGATGAACCTGCACCACTAGAAGATGGTTGAGGGTTCAAAGCACCCTTAGGATTAGAATATGAAAAGCCTGGATGGTTATGGTTAGGCCTGAAATTATTTCCTTGGTAATTCTTGTTGAAGTTATTATTATAACCTCTTTGATTCTTGTATCCTCCTTGGATATTACCTCTATTCACATAATTTGCATCCTCTTCTTTGGATGCTACCTGCACTTCTGTTTGCTGATTTTTCAAATCAAATGCAAACAATTCCTTCAAAGATTATATTTCATTTTGTAAGGAATCAAACCTCGCATCATTCCGGGTATGTTCTTTTACCTCATACACGCCTGGTCTTGTTTTCTTTTCTTCATCTTTCCTGTGAGAGTACTTCTCCATAACTAAGCCTTACTTTTGAAGAAACTCCCAAGCCTCATCTTTCTTCTTTGTTCATGAAAGTACCTCCAGAAAGCGATTGCAACTTGAATTGAGTGTCCTTATCAAGTCCCTTCAATTAGATCTCTAGCAATTCAATTTTATGGATTCCATGATGTGAACAATCAAACAACAAGTCATTAAACCTCTCCCAAGACTTGAAATAAACTCTCCTTATCCTTCATAGTGAAGGCATTTATCCTTCTTCTAAGCTATGTAGTCTTGAAAGGTGGGAAGAATTTGGTGAGAACCTCCGTGGTTATCTCTTCCCAAGTGCCAATCCGTCCATATGGTATTGTTTCATACCAAGCTAGAGCTTTATCCCTAAGAAAAAGAAAAACCTCTTAGCTTGTGATTATTACCTTTCATACGGGGCGGTCTCACCGTATCCATGAGAATCTCATATTTCATCAAGTGTTGATGAGGAGACTCAGAATCCATCCCTCCAAACTGATTATGGCGAATCATTTGGAGTACCTGCGGTCGCAACTCATGCTCATGGGTTGCGGGATCTCCAAGGTTAACTCCAGGACGGTTAATCATTTGGGCAGGATCCATGCGCTGTCCAAGTGTTTGTGGATAGTCCACAATTGACTCGAATCGGACAGGCTTGAGAGGTGCAGCAAGTGGTGGTGGTGGTGGAACACGTGGAACAGGAGGCGGGACGGCGCGAGGTGCGTCATGCGGAACGTCCGGCTGCACGACTTCCACGGGTTGTGAAGCGGCTCTTTCTTCGTTTCTAGCACGAAGTATCTCTCTCATATGGTCTCTCAGCTCCGCACGCTATCTCACATGCAGTAGCTGCTTCTCTCTCTCTCTCTTACTACAACTTTCTCGGCTGCTAGCTCTTTTGTGGCAGCTCTAAGCTCCGCTTCATAATACCTCGCTTGAGACATCCTAGATTCCTTCAAAGCTCTCATTCTTCTTCTAAGTGTCTTTTCGGGTTCAGGGTCAAAAGGAACTAGTTCTTTTGAACTCCGAGTCCTTCGCATACACCGCGAAAAGTACCTAGTGTCCTGAAAATATCAAAACCAAAACAACAAGCGATATCAAAGGTACAAGAAAGACCTACACTATAATGAATCAAATACAAAATCAACTAAATAGTCCTCGGCAACGGCGCTAAAAACTTGTTCGCTTGTTTTGCACACCCTATAAACTCCAATCAAGAATAGTATGGATCCAAAAATAAGAAGGGGGTTGGAAAAGAAAGGGAAGAAGGATCAAAATGGTCTCAAGAACACAAAGGTCCACAACCTAAACTCTATAGCTTTCCAGATAATGAGGAAGAAATATATAAATAAACCTTATTCTTTCAATTAAAGAAACACAATAACCCTTTACAGTTCCGTTTCAGGAATTATTGCGTCAAAGGAAAGAATAATGGCACACTCTATCCAATAAAGGTTAAACCTTTATTACCTAGGAACAAGTTATCTTATGTATCTAAACAGGATTACCACAATTACGACTCAGTTCCTACTTAGGTTAAAGTTGTTTAGATTGAGTCTAAACTTGCAAAAATCAAACCTTTCATACGATTTAAAGCGACTTACACAAATTAGAAATAAGAACAATTCAATCCATCATATTCCAAGGTATAAACAAATCTCTATCTACCCTGGAACTACACAATGATTTTAGCCACTAAAGCACATGGCTAGTCTTGAATTCAATTTGATAAAGGAAAATAAACAATTGAAATAAGAAAAGGGAATAAAGAAAGTACTCAGCTTTTATTGAAACTCAAAAAAAAACTGTCTTCCAACTGCAATCTCTAACAAACTCTAACAAACTTCCAACAAACTCCAACACAGGATCTTTCTCTAACTAATCTAACTAACAATGGTGAAAAGAAACAAAGAACAAAGTGTAACACCCCAAATCCATAGGACTCGGGGCGCTACTGGGCTAGGATATCACAATGTATCCTGACCCTAGCCTGACAACAAGTTCACTGGATCTTACAACAAGGCAGAGATAGATTAAAACCAAAACATCAAACTGTACATATATATCAAAAGGTTTACAGAAGAACCGCTGAGTACAAACCAAAACATCCACTGTACATACAAAATTTCCATAACCCTCGCATGAACCTAGTGTACGGAGCCCTCAACGGATCACCCCATCTGAATCACTCTACATTTTCCTAACCTACAAAGGTCTACAACATGGTATAAAACCGTTAGCTAACCATACATATATAAGATAATACATAAGCACAAACACGAGTCAAAGAATATTAACACATCATCATGCTATCACACATTTACCCGGTTAATTATCTTTATAAAGTCCAACACTCAAATTGTATATATATGAATATGAACATATGTGACACGAGGAATATATAATCCTCGCCTCTAGGTCCAATAGCCAGTTGGAGTGGTGCCTGGAACACCTCCCCATGTACCCTATGGGAATGGAGAGTGCCCAAACTTTTTACCAAATCTTGCCTGCCTACAGAGAACCTCCCAACTCCCAGCGGGATGAAAGGGCAAGTTATCACGACCCTACAATGGGCGATCACTATACCATAGATCGGTATTAATCAATATCGCATGCTATAAAGCATATAACAAACACCACTCATGCATACATCCAATATAAGGATGGTAGCTAAGTAAGTCCTATGGACTTACCTCAACCTCGAAGTACTCTCAACTCCAATCTGGAGGACAACACTACCTAATCACAAGACATAACGAGATATCAAATATCAAATCTCCTATCCATCAAAGGGGTCACACCTAGTCCCAAGGAATCCATAAGGATCATATCCAACTTATAAACCTCGAAGCCATAACCAACATATATCTATATCATCATCATCATCATTCTATCTTCATACACATACCTAGAATGCTACTAACCCGCTCATACTAGGAAAGGAAAGGATCTACACTACTCTAGGTAGATCTGGGACAAGAAGCAACTACGTGAAAAGAGGGACGCAGGGGCGAAGCAAGGCAAACCGCAGGCGCGGCAACACACTAGCGCAGGCGCGGTGACCGTGGCCGTAGGGGCGGCGGCTTCCGGGCGCGGTTGCGGTGACAAGGTCCCGCAGGGGCGGCGGCTTCCAGGCGTGGAGGCGGCGGCTTCCAGGCGTGGAGGCGGCGGCTTCCAGGCGTGGGGGCGGCGACAGTGCAGAACGGGCTTTCCCGACTTCTCTTCGACTCTTCACGTGATCAATTCACGTCTTCATCATTCCAAAGCCAAACACATACATATACATACACATTCAAACATCAAAATGCATCCTCGCACATCTAATCCTAAGCTAAGGAAGAGGAATCAATGAAGAAGGAAAGAAAGAAGAAGCAAGGAGCTTACCTACTGTTGTAGCCTAACTAGGCTAGAACAGATCACAACACCACTCAACTAGCTCCCAGGCTCAACATAACACACAACATCAACATCAGTTACCAAAGCCACACAACTTCTCTTCCAAACCAAGGAGAACTCAAGAACAAGGTCAAGGAGAGGAAAGGAAGCAAGAAGAACGTGAGAAAGATGGAGAAGTGAAGAACCCTTGCTCCCTAAGCAAAGGAGAAGGCTAAAAAGGAAGAGAAGAGAGTAAAGCACGCTCAAAGGGTCAACAAAGCCGGCTGCAGCCGCAGGAAACCGCAGGGGCGGATTCCTTGGCCGCAGGGGCGGATCACGGCCTCAGACGTAGGGGCGGCTCCATAAACCCGTCGGGGCGGCTAAGCTCCTAAAGGTCAAGGCTCTTACACAAAGGTAGGAGAGTTTCCTTTCAACAATTAAACGTCCTTTTTTCGGACTTCGGAACTCTACTTTTATAACCTAAAACCCGTCGAGAGACGTGGGCTGGGCTAAGAGTCCAAAATAAAATAAGAATTGACGCTCAGGGAAATATGTCGGTCTGGATCTCGGCTGAGATTGGTCGACGTCGGGGCCGAGATTTCGACTTCGTACTTCAGCGTCATGTGATCTCGGTCTGGTCACCCGAGATGTGGACCGAGATTTTACTACAGTAGCTTCCAACACGACTGAGATATATGGATCTCGACCGAGATGATCTTCGATCTCGGGCACTTTGTCTCGGTTGCTCCAAAAACGTAGTCTTCTTTCCAATAATTGTATGACAACTCCTATGCGTCCACTCCGAGGCTTAGTCCTCAAATGCATCGTTTTAGCTCCAAAACACGCCAAAATACCTACAAAGTAACTACAAGCGTGTGTAGACATCTATACTTGCAAAGTAACACTAAACAAGCATAAAAGACACAAACTATGGCTAAAACATGCATGCGGAAAGGGAAAAACTACCTATATGGTCAACTAAACTAGGTTGATAAATCATATTATCATACATAATCTATCATCATGTATCATGATCTTAATTGAGTCAATTTCATCTACCTTGTAGACATAATTGTTGTCCATGGAAACATTTTCATCGTCTACTAGCTAATAAGTTGCAGAACCAAAATCACGTGATTTCTTTTTCTTTGGACATTCATTCTTCCAAAGCAATGCCCTTTCTCCTTAAAATAGTTACATGCGTCATTCGACTTATGACCCTTTGACAAAAACGACTTCTTGTCTTACTTCATACATTTTCTGACTCTATTACCCAATTTGACTTGAAAATAACTCATTGTTGAGAGTGTGACTCTTAAGTCGAAATATATATATACATATACATATACATAAACTTATGAATTTGAAGCCCCGAACCCATCCCTTAAATCAATCATTAGTAAATTATAATATTAGCTTTGTAAATTATTCGAGTAATCATCCTTACTAGATACAATTCAAGGTGTAACCTGTATTGTGCTCCATTGTAAGTAGAAATGGGCCATATCGTTGCACCAAGCGCGACCTTTGGGTTCAAATGCACAAAACCAGGGCACTCCATGTTATAGCATGGGTCATGCCCAATGCTCTAGTCAAATTTGATGAACAAAATAGCCGTGACTTAGTTGACTGAGAAAGGTCAAATTAGTTTCACCAAATAAAGATACATATGTTCGCTGTTTTAACACCCCTATAAACTTTTATCAATAATGATAAAAGCTCACAGGTTAGTAAAAACCACGGTATGCTTTAAATTTATAAAACAAGAAATAAACACCCAAATTGTAGCGAACCCACAGTGTATGGGACAATTACAGTAAAGATAAGTATTTCAAGGTCGATCTCAGGGACCAAATGTCTGAAATGTAAATGTGATCTAAGATAGAGTAAATCAAAGTGATAGAAAGAGGTTAGGAAAGAAGGGAAGAAATATCAAAAAGGTACTTGTGGATTTTGTAGAGTTCGCAATCAAATATCGGATTTGATTGAAAACTAAGTAAAACAAACAAACGAAAGGTATATCAATAAAGGGGAACGTGGATTCCAAGGATTCAAGGTCATTATTTATACGCATGGACTCAGGACATCTCTCAAAGGATCTATGGTTAACAAGCTTCAGGGAAGAACGTTTCTAGGCTAACAGTCTATTACCGGGTAAGTGTCAAGACTATCTAGTTCCAAACCAACCACCTATTACCGGGTAAGTCTCAAGGTAGAGAGGTAGGAACTTCTAAACAAACAAGATTCCAAACTAAGGGAAAGGTAAACCATTACCGGGTAAGTCTCAGGTATTACCCTACTTAGGAAGGAATCTAAGCACACTCAACCCAATAAAGGTCTTCACCTCTATTACCTATGGTCAGTCTCTGAGGTATCTAAGAAGGGGTTTCACCGGGTAAGTCTCAACTCCAACTTAGGTTACTATGTAGAAGGATTCTATCTAGGTTCAAGTCCTAACTAACCACTAGGATTTCAAAGTTATTCAAATCAAGCATTAAAACACTATTTCATCATAGTCCAGGTATAAACGAATCCCTATTCACCTTCGAACCACAATGGTTCTAGCCAACAATCAACATATCAAAAGCAATAATCAATTTAATGGAAGAATTCATAAAATAAGAACTAAAAGAGAGAATAAAGAAAGTACTCAACTTTATTAAGATGAAACCAATGAAATGACAAATTCCCAGTATTGCGAAGCGTATCTGAATTGAATGAAATCTAAAAGCCTGAATCTTTCCTAAAAACTCAATGTAGTTCAACAATGGTGTCAATGGTGTAGAGCAAAGGGGAAGAAGAAGGAGAAAACGGCACTCTAAATAGAAGCCTTAAAATAAAATGAAGAGGAACCCTTGAAATCATTTAGAGCCTCCCTTTTATACCCAATAATCTTCCACATAACGGGCCGGGCAAAAACTGATCCAAAAGGAGCGAACTAAATCGGCACACTGAAATCTCGATTAGAAATCTCGGTTGTCGACCAAGATTTTTGAACGTTGGGACCGATATTGGCTTCGTGACCCAGCTTTGAGGAAATCTCGATCGGTGATCTCGGTCAAGTCTCAAAAATATCGCCCGAGATGGAACAAATCTCGGCCGAGATTGGGACCGAGATGGAGACCGAGATCCTTCAACAAAAACTTCTGATATGGAGTCTCGGTCGAAATGGCTCGGATCTCGGACGAGATTGCTCTAATCTCGTACGTTTCGTCTTGGCTCGTCTTTTCCTCCTTTCCCGTGCCTGCGTGATTGCTCCAAAGCGTCCATCCCGAGGCTATATCCTCAAATGCATCGTTTTAGCTCCAAAACACGCCAAAATACCTACAAGGACACAAAAAGTGTGTGTAGACATCTATACCCGCAAAGTTGCACTAAACAAGTATAAAGAACACAAACTAAGGCTAAAACATGCATGCGAAAAGGGAAAAACTAACTATATGTTCTACTAAACTAGGTCGATAATTCATGTTATCAAAATACCCCATACTTATCTTTGCTTGTCCCCAAGCAAATAATATATTCAAGGCAAGATTGCATGAACCATCTATGCTAAACAAAAACCAAAATTCTTTTTGGTAGTGCTTCTATTCATGATCACTTTTAGAGTGTAGTCATAAGGCTAAAGACATATACGATTGAGGTCAAGTAAGATAAGCAAAATATAGGATTATCACACCATGCAAGGAATCCAAAATCATCATTTAAACTACCAATGTCTAAAATTCATGAAAAATCCAAGTTTAAGCCATGAAGTCAATTACATGTATGCAAAGATCAATAGGACTTAACAAAAGAAAAGGCCAAGAAATGTGATTAAGGTAGGATGTATATAGGTAATGTGGTGGAAATCCGGGAAAAAGGACAACACAACATTTCCTTTCTTTTCTTTCTTTTCTCAACTTCCATCCCTTCTCTTCATGCATTTTTTTTCTTCTTTTGAGTGAAAGGCATAGGTGCACAATAGCTGAACCTCGGTATTCAGTTTCCTTCACGTACCTCACACCAAAGTGCACATACCAAATCAACTCTATTTAATGTTTTTAAAACCAATCCGACTTTGGCAAGACACAAACACCCGATTATGTGAATGGTGCCGAGTTACTTATCTTCATAGCCAACAAAACCCATAAAAAGCTCTTGCTTGCAAATCACATCTCACAAATCAATCAACTTCTTCACATAATGCACATAAATCACTTTTCAAGATTAAGCACACACCTTCAAACTTCACTTTCCTAATTCCCGGATGGGTCATAAGGGGCAGATAAATTCAATGTTTGAGGTGCTGAAAATGGTAAAGATAGAGAAGAAGAAGAATTCGAATTGCCTACATCATTCCTGTGCAATGTAATATAACTCATCATATAGCTTCAACTTTTCAAGATCAATCCAAATAAACAAGGTAGTCCAAATAAATCATATAGATTACAAACAATGCATTCAAATCCCATAATTGCCATTAATTCAATTAAAGCTCAAAATAAACATCAATAGCCAAATAAACATACACAATATCCTCATTAAGGTCACATCAATCCTAGAAGCACAATTTTTTAAAAAGTTTCTGAATTTTTTTTTTTTTGGATTTTCATATATAAATGTGGTACATATTAAAGAAACGCGTGACAAGAAAATAAAATGGTTCAATGCAGTACATATAAAAAGAAACATGCTAAAAGATATTGCAAGCATCCTACCTCATACTTAAAACTCACATTGTCCCCAATGTGAATAATAAATATGAAGTAAAAACAATACTCACAATGTAAAAATGAAGAAGGCGTCCGGCGTGTCTACTCGAATGGAGGAGGAGGTGGTGGGTCACGTGGGTAGTGGAAGTTGTTTTGGGTCATAGAAATGCCCAAACGTATGACGATATAAGTCTCCGTACATCCCCTCCGAGACAGATTAGCGCCTATCCTGCTCAGCAATCCTCTGATCCTGTTGTGCCATCCTCAAATCCTGTGCGGCCCATCTGTCCTCAACTTTCTTATAAAACTCCCTCTAACTCATCTGCATATCCGCAGCCAGTTGGGCCATGGTGTACGGCCTCCTGCGGCTGGGCCTAGGAGCACGTGATGATGATGCTCCTGCGGTAGACATCCTAGGTGGTGTACCTGCATCACCCATATCAGTGTCAGAATCACCTGCCTCAGTGGCAGGCTCCAAATCATCATCATCCTGGGCAGCATCCTCATCTTGGGGCTCCCCTATATCATCATCATCAAAGCTCGCATCCTCTAAAGCCTCTAAGACATCTCTCAAACATATCTGGTCCCTAATCGTGTACTCGCTCTTCCATAGTACACCGCGCTGCTCATCCCAAGGCATAACAACTCTATAAATTCCCTTACCTCGGGGTATCAAAAGATGCCGGTTAGCTAGATGTTTTCTGGTAATATCTACTGGCTGCCAAGTTTCACCCATGTCTATGTTGGAAAAATCATGATCAAGTCTACGAGCAACGTGGGTGACCAACCCACCCACACAAATAACACCATTCCTCTTATTTGAAGCCTTTTTGAGGAAATCAAGCATAAGAGTAGTAGAGTCCGGAGCACGTCCCTGTGTAATACACCATAAGGTAAAAAGTTCACCTACAAGTATGATATGCATTGTCTCTTTCCTCGGTAGCATGATCTTGCTCATAATCCTATGAGCTAAACGGAAAGACAAGTTAAGAATAAACTTGTCCGAGGACTTCCCTGTCTTCCAATCAGTTCCAGGCCCCATTGGCTTGGCTATTTCATACCAAAACAAACACTGATCAAAATCCTTCTCAAAAGTGTACTCATCAACCCTCGGAAAATCAAACAAATCTCCTCATCAAGGGAAAGCGTATTCAAAAACTCTATAGTTAAAACCCGATAATCTGGAGATCGGCTTCCATGCAAGCAATGCCAACCACAAATTTCACTAATCATTCTTATGTCATCACCTACTCCTAATTCTCCAATTTCTGTAAGATTCAAATAACTAGGAGCTAGATGATCAAGGGAATAAGTCGAGTGTACTTGGACTTACAAGAATCCGGAATGTCCGGGACGTAGCTCGAAGGTTTCGAAGACTCCGGTGGCGCTTGCTGCGTTGATTTCCTTGACCCGGTAACTTTTGACAAAGATCTCTTCAAACGTTTCATCCTTAGCCGATAAATAAGCTCAACAGAACAAAATCTCGGTCGGCAAAAGCTGGATCTCGGCCGAGATTTCTGGGCAGTTCGACCGAGATTTCTGGGTATCGCCGGGATAGGGTTTTTTTCGTCAGGTTTTTTATGAATCCTTGCTTGGGTGATGAGTCTAAGACGTTTATGTGAAGGAATTTTGAGTGGAATGCTGTGTTTGTGGGGTTTTGAGGGATTGAAATTTTTGGTTAGGGTTTGGTGTTGGAGAGGAGATTTGGGTGAGGATTGAGTGAAATTGATGATGCAATAGAGTTTAAAATTGGATTTGGGAGAGATTGTGGGAAGAATGAGAGGATTTGATGAAGTATTGAGGGATTTAGGAAAAATATGGTAGGGTTCTTTGCTTTGGAGGCTATGGAGGAAGAGAAGAAGTGAAGAAGAAAGAAGGAAGAAAGAGCAGCTCGGCGTGGGTTAACCCTTGTTCTGTTGGCCGATCTCGGTCGTCGACCGATATTTTTCTCGGGTTGGGACCGAGATTTCCTTTATTTTTTTATTTTTTTTTGGAAACCTCGATCTCGGTCTATATTTATCGATCTCGGCCGAGATTTCCCCATCTTGGACCGAGATCGGTTTCTGATATGACATCTCGGCCTGCTTGAGCTGAGTCTCGGCTGGGATCTCGGTCAGGTTGACCGAGATTGCTCGTTATGTGTTGTTTTCTTCCTCGACTTACTTCCTTTCTCGTCTTTCATAGCAATTTCCTCGCTTTAAACTCGTTCCAAGTGCTGCTTACCGTACTTCTTTTCACCATGACACCTAGGTCCTGCAAAGACACAACAAAAACACGCAAAAACGCAAAAGCAAAAACAAAAGACAAAAAGACTCTTACCTCGGGTTGCCTCCCGAGAAGCGCTTGGTTTAAGGTCTCTAGCAGGACCTAACTCCTTTAAAGTGTCAATTTAGATGAATAGGTGAGAGTTTTTCCACCGGAAGTTCCGGTGTATACTTCTTCAACCTCTGTCCATTCACTTTAAAAATACCGGAGTTTTCACCCCATACTTCGACAGCTCCGTGGGGGAAAATCTTCTTCACAACATAAGGTCCCGTGCACCTTGACTTTAACTTCCCTGGAAAAAGTCGGAGCCTAGAATTAAAGAGAAGAACAAGGTCACCTTCTTTGAAGCTCTTTGGCAATATGTGCTTGTTATGCCACTTCTTTGTTCTTTCTTTGTAGATCCGTGTATTCTCATATGTGTTCATCCGGATCTCCTCCAACTCGTTGATGTCCAGCAACCTCTTTTCTCCGGCTTCTTTTATATCAAAATTTAGCCATTTTACGGCCCAATACGCTCTATGCTCCAACGCTACAGGCAAATGACAGGATTTCCCATGAACAAGTTGATAAGGAGTAGTACCTATGGGAGTCTTGTATGTTGTCCTATATGCCCAGAGTGCATCATCAAGCTTCGTTGCCCAATTTTCCTTGAGCGAGACACCGTTTTCTCTAGGATCCCCTTGATTTCTCTATTAGAGATTTCCACTTGGCCACTAGTCTAGGGATGATATGGAGTTGCAGCCTTGTGAGTCACCCCATACTTGGACAAAAGTGCTTCAAAGTTCCTGGTTGTTCCCTCCATCACTAATAATGACACGTGGTGTGCCAAATCTAGGAAAGATAGTCCGGTTGAAAATTTTTATTACAACTTTAGCGTCATTTGTGGGTGAAGCTATAGCTTCAACCCATCTAGATACATAGTCAACCGCTTAAAGAATGTAAAGATTCCCGCATGAAGAAGGGAAAGGTCCCATGAAGTCAACACCCCATACATCAAAAATCTCAACTTCTTGGATGTTGTTCAAAGACATCTCATTCCTCCTTGATATGTTGTCCGTCCTTTGGCATGAATCACAAGCGGTGACGAATACCTGCACATCTTTAAAAAGATTAGACCAATAGAATCCATATTGTAATACCTTGGCACTAATCTTGTGAGCGCTAGCATGTCCTCCACATGGCAATGTATGACAATGTCGGATGACACTCTCAATCTCGTCGTTTGGGACGCATCTCCTAAGGATTCTCTCGGGTCCTCTCTTGAATAGTAGTGGTTCGTTCCAATAGTAATGCCTCACATCCTTGTAGAATTTCTTCCGTTGGGAAGGAGATAAACCTGGAGGAATTTCACCACAAACTAGGTAATTAACTATGTCAGCAAACCAAGGTTCCTTATCACCTGAAATTTGAAGAATATATTTCTCCATCATGTGGAGATGCTCATCTGGGAATGCATCGTCGATAGGGATGTCATCTCCTTCCATAAGTTAAGGAGATAACCTGCTGAGATGATCAGCTACAGAGTTTTCGGATCCCTTCTTATCTCTAATATCTAGATCAAATTCTTGAAGGAGAAGAATCCATCGGATAAGCCGTGGCTTTGCATCCTTCTTGGTGAGAAGGTACCGAATCGCAGCATGATCCGTGTACACAATCACCTTAGCTCCTACAAGATAGGAACGGAACTTCTCAAATGCGTAGACGACGGCTAGGAGCTCTTTTTCAGTAGTTGCATAATTCAGCTGGGCTCCATCAAGCGTCTTGCTAGCATAGTAGATAACATGAGTAAGTCCTTCCTTCTTCTGTCCTAGCACCGCTCCCACTACAAAGTTGATTGCATCACACATCACCTCGAATGGAAGAGACCAATCGGGGGGTTGCATGATTGGAGCGGTGATGAGAGCTTCCTTCAACCTATAAAAAGCATCAAGGCATTCCTTCGAGAAAACAAACTGCACATCCTTGATTAGTAGGTTTAGTCAAAGGTTTAGCAATTTTAGAGAAATCTTTTATAAATCTCCGGTAAAAACCGGCATGTCCTAGGAAACTCTTTACCCCTTTGACTGATGATGGAGGTGGTAGCTTCTCAATAGTCTCAATCTTGGCCTTATCAACCTCAATTCCACGGTTAGATATCAAGTGACCTAACACAATACCTTCCCTAACCATGAAATGGCATTTTTCCCAATTGAGAACAAGATTGCAATCCTCACATCTTTGTAAGACTAAAGACAGGTTAGCCAAACAATCATCTACCCTCAAATTTTTCCATTGTTTTCAATATATTCAGAAAAAATAGACATCATGCATCTTTGGAAAGTAGCAGGAGCATTGCATAAACCGAAAGGCATTCTCCTATAAGGTACCCAAGGACAAGTGAAAGTGGTTTTCTCTTGTCATCCGGATGGATGGGGATCTGGAAAAAACCACTATAACCATCTAGGTAGCAAAAGTAGGAGTGTTGGGCTAACCTTTCTAACATTTGGTCAATGAAGGGCAAAGGGAAGTGATCTTTCCTAGTAGCATGATTCAACTTCCTATAATCAATGCACATCCTCCATCCTGTCACGGTCCTAGTCGGGATCAACTCATTCTTCTCATTGGTTATGACAGTCATCCCACCTTTCTTCGGTACAACATGCACCGGGCTAACCCACTTACTATCGAGATAGGGAATATAATTCCCGCATCAAGCAACTTAAGGATCTCCTTCTTGACTACCTCTTTCATGTTAGGATTCAATCTCCTTTGAGGTTCAATAGAAGGTCTATGTCCATCATCTAACATGATCCTATGCATGCACATAGAAGGATTAATCCCTATGAGGTCATCTATGGTGTAGCCCAAAGCTTTTCTATGCATCCTAAGCTCTTTCAATAACTTCTCAAGTTCAAGTTCATTCAAGCTAGCACTAACAATGACGGGATAAGATGAGTTAGAACCAAGGAAGGCGTACCTTAGGTGTGTCGGAAGAGGCTTCATCTCAACCTTAGGAGGCTCCGGTTCTTCTTCAGAAATCTCGGAACTCATCTCGGTGGAGATAAGTGATCTCGGCCCGAGATGGTTGAATCTCGAGAATCTCGGCCGAGATTTTGGTCTCGGGGCGAGATTTCCAGCTTCGGAGGTTAAAAGTTTTGTTGCCCAATCTCGGCCGAGATTGATCTCGGCCGAGATGCCTTCTGCTCCGTCAGTTCTTCGAATCTTGATTCCTCGTTGATGGGAGTAGACTCAAAGATCGGACTTCTTCAAATAGTTCATCTTTGGTTCTGCTGTCATGATGCTCATGGTCAAAACCTGCTCAAGAGGGTCAGAACATAGAATTGAATTTATAATCTCACAATCATCTTCATCATCCTCTAGGATGTTGTACATATCTTCTTCAAACATGGGTCCCTTAATCAAAGGAGGGAGCTTAAATTGTACAACTTCCTCATCAATTCTAAAAGTAAGAGTGGCACCCCTACAATCAACTAAACATCCGGAGGTAGCAAGAAAAGGTCTCCCTAAAATAATAGGAACGGGACAATCTGCAGGAATATCAAGAACAACAAAAGTCAATAGGGATAAATAACTTCTCTAGTTGGATTGGAACATCCTCAATGATTCCCACAGGACGTGTGGTAGTCCTGTCTGCCATGCAAAGAGTCATCTTCACCGGCTTTGGTTCTCCAAGTCCAACCTTCCTGCATAAAACGAGTGGATAATGCTCACACTAGCTCCTAGATCGCATAATGCTTTGTACGTTCCATCTCCAACTTTGATTGGGACACAAAAAGATCCGGGATCGCTCAATTTTGGTGGCATCTTTCCACTGTTCCTCTGGATGAGGTCAGTAGATCTCCGGGTCATTCTGACTTCTCCATATTCCTCTAGCTTCCTCTTGTTGGAGAGGATTTCCTTCAAGAACTTTCCATAGGCAGGCATCCCTAGAATAGCATCAACAAAAGGGATGTTAATATGCAATTTATTTAAAAGGTCAAGGAACTTACCAAAGTGCTTGTCCAATTGAGCTCTAGCACGGAATTTAGGAAATGGAAGTGGTGGCTTGTATGGAGGAGGAGGATGTAAACATTCTCTTTTTTCTTAGGCTCCTCTTCCATTGGTTGCTTTCCTTTATCCCAGACCTTGGTTGTGGATCATTTGTTTCTAATCCACTTCTTGTAGTGATTGCCATGACTTGCCCTTTGGATTATTTTCAGTCTTTCCAGGAAGTCTTCCTGGATCTCTTTGGGCTCTTCGGCCTTTCTTGAACACTTGAGTTTCCAAAACCTTTTGGGCTTTGGTTACACTAGTGACCGTGCTCTCTAGATTTCCCATCCTAGCCATCAATTGCTCAAACATTGCTTCAACTCTATCCTTTGTTGAGCGGGTTCAGCTGGCTTGGGCGGCTGGCCTGCATTGCTAGAAGAAGCTTGAGGTTCAAAGCACCCTCAGGATTAGAATAAGAAAAACCAGGATGATTATGGTTAGGCTTGTAGTTGTTTCCCTGATTATTCCTATTATAATTGTTATTATAACCTCTTTGGTTATTATAACCTCCCTGGAAGTTACCCTTGTATTTGCATCCTCTTCTTTAATTTAAGTTCAACTTGTAAAGCATCTAACCTTGAATCATTAAGAGTACTTTCATTTACCTCATAGACTCCGGGTCTAGTCTTTCTCTCTTCAACTTTCCTGTGAGAATACTTTTCAATCACCAAGCTTGCTTCTAATAAAGTCCCAAGCTTCATCCAATTTTTTCCATAAAAGTACCTCCAGAAAGAGATTGTAGCTTGAATTGAGTATCTCGTCAAGTCCCTTGAAGTAAATTTCTAGCAACTCTATCTTAGGATTCCATGATGAGGACACATAGCAAAATCAATAAATCTTCCCAAGACTTATACAAACTCTCCTTATCTTTCATTACAAAGGCATTTATCTTCCCTCTAAGTTCAGTAGTCTTGCAGGGTGGGAAAAATTTGGTGAGAAATTCAGACACCAACTCCTCCCATGTGTTAATCCGCCCCGTGTGGTATTGATTGATACCAAGCTAGAGCCTTATCCTTAAGAGAAAAGAAAAACCCCTTAGCTTATGATTGTTACCTTCCATACGGGCTGGACTTACCGCATCCATGAGAGTCTCGTAGTTGTTCATGTGTTGTGAGGAGATTCCGTCTCTGTCCCTCCAAACTGATTCTGGGATCATCTGTATTACCTGCGGTCGCAACTCATGCTCGTGGTTGCGGATCTCCAAAGTTAACTCCAGGACGGTTAACTCTTTGGGTAGGATCCATTCTCTGTCCAAGTGTTTGTGGAACTTCCACAAAAGGCTGGTAAAGGACAGGTCTAAGAGGAGCGGGAGGTGGAGCTTGTGGAGGAGCTTCAACTCGAGGAGGAATTGGAGCTAATTGTGGTGCTGGAATTACTTGTTGCACTGAGCTGGAGCGGGAGCTGCGTTTTGCCTTGGTCACGGCTCTGGCTATCTCTTCCATTTGAATTATCATTGCAGCCATTTCCTCTCAGTAGTTTCCTCTCTTTCTCTAGCATTCGTCTCTCAGCTTCTAGTTGCTCTAAAGCATCTCTAAGTTCAGCTTCGTAATCTCTGTTTTCGGCCATTTTAGAAGCTTTCCGGGCTCTTAGTCTCTCTCGCAGTGTTCTTTCAGGTTCGGGATCGTACGGAACTAGTTCTTTCGAACCCCGAGTTCTTCGCATACACTGTGAAAGATACCTAAAGTCCTGAAAATTCCAAAAACAAAACCAAAAGCGAGATCAAAAGTAAAGAAAGACTTACACTATAAGAAATCACAAAACAAATCAAATAACTTAGTCCCCGGCAACGGCGCCAAAAACTTGTTCGCTTTTTAACACCCCTATAAACTTTTATCAATAATGATAAAGCTCACAGGTTAGTAAAAACCACGGTATGCTTTAAATTTATAAAACAAGAAATAAACACCCAAATTGTAGCGAACCCACAGTGTATGGGTCAATTACAGTAAGGATAAGTATTCCAAGGTCGATCTCAGGGACCAAGTGTCTGAATTGTAAATGTGATCTAAGATAGAGTAAATCAAGTAAAAGAAAGAGGTTGGAAAAGAAGGGAAGAAAGATCAAAAAGGTTTTAATGGATTTTGTAGAGTTCGCAATCAAATATCGGATTTGATTGAAAACTAAGTAAACAAACAAACGAAAGTATATCAATAAAAAATTAAAGGTATATCAATAAAGTGGCGGATTCCAAG
>CM008283.1:48227936-48384226 GCA_002319775.1 Fagopyrum tataricum
TTAATTATTAATTTAGTAAATAGATTGGAATAAAAATTGTGGGAGTTGTATTATGACAACTGTTTTAGTAGAATATATAGAAGATTAAAAATCATATTGATCGAGTATATACTTTTGGCTGAGCATATGACTAGCAACTATTGCTTTCAACTCGGTGAAGGAACGAAGGCTGATACCGTCCCACGTCTCTTGAGAAAAACTCAAAGGAAATTAAGATGATAAAGAGAGAGAAAAACCAAAATAATCTCGGAAGGCAATTCACAAACCGCCGTTATAACCAAATTATTTATTTTTATGATCTTATTTTAAACATATCCTCTCGCAAAAGATCAAACAAACTAACTTTTGGATTTATGTTTGATGGGCATAATACTGGAGCGCGAGAGAGTCTTGTTCTCGTTCTATCGTCTTCTTTACTCTTGATCGCCTTCTAATTCTTTAATTTTCCTTTAAATAGTAACAAAGCATCTCTTTGGTATTCCCCAAGAAGCAACATAGTCTTAAGATTCTATGATCCTTCAAGCAACAACTTAGTGAATATTGTTGTAGCAATGCCGCCTTCCTCTTCCTGTTACTCAACACCTGTGGTCATGGCCTCCAGTATATAATCTCTTCTCTCCTTATGATCATCTCTGTTTGTTCATTGTTAACTCTTTCTCTTTAACGACCATTGTCATTTCTTCCACCGGTACGGACCTGTACCGGATCTCACCTTCGATTATAGGTTGTTCATTCTTCGTAACTCTCTTTCTTTCTCCCTCCCTAAAACCCCAATTTCCCCAAATTTGAATTATTTTGTTGTGTGGAATCATTGAGAAAGAACAATATTCAGCAAAAAAGAAAGACAACACACATGTTTATAGTTGTTTACCCCAATAAAAGCTACCTCCACTTTCCAGAGAGATTTTATTGAGGAATTTCAGAGTATAGATGAGAGGATAGACAAATGATAACTAGGTTATCCAGATGAACAAATGATCAAATGATTGGAGACTAAAGGAACCCTACAATATATATATAGGAACAAAACCATTATTTATGGCAAGCTTATACTTGGCATATTTTATACTTGGCAGGTTTTTATATTTGGGCACCAAGTATAAGACTATGCCAAACTAAAAAATCCAAACAAAAAGAAGCTCAATTGAAGGCATATTCAACAAATCTCCAACTTGACTTGAATCCTCACAGATATAACAGATGCATTAATCAATGCCCGAATTCACACAAACATCCCAAATGCATTATGCATTAGTTAATACCCATACTAGATGCATTAATCAATTCTCATACCAACTCCTATCTCTATCCAGATGTTCCCCTTGGAATACAACAACTTTTGACATTTAGCAAGCTCAAACAATGTTGGAACTTGTTGCGAGGTACCGGCTTGGTGAACATATCAACAAGATTATCAACGGTCCCTACTTTCTTCACCCTGATCCTCTTCTCACTTCTCAAGAAATGATACCTGACATCAATATGTTTAGTCCTCTCATAATAAACTTGATCCTTGGCCAAAAAATTTGCACTCTCAAGCTGTCACAATATTCAATAGCTTGATTGATGTATACATAGATCACTAACCAATCCCTTCAACCAAATACCCTCCTTAGTTGCTTCTGTCAATGCCATGAACTCTGACTCAGTAGTAGACAAAGTAAACGTGGGTTTAAGGTTGCCTTCCACCTCACGACAAAACCCTAAAGAATGAAAACATAACGGGTCATAGATCTTCTAGTATCAATATCTCCTACATAATCAGAATCAGAGTACCTTGTAAAGAAACATTGTGTATCATTCCCAAAAATGAGCCCAAAGTCAGATGTACCTCTAAGCTACCGAAATATCCTCTTAATAGTTTGTCAATGTTCTTTTCCTGGATATCCAATGAACCTACTCACAGCTTGAGTCAGATCTAGTCTTGTGCAGATAATAGCATACATGAAACTCCATACTACACTAGCATAAGGGACTCGTGACATATATGTGAGAGCCTATTCTTTCGGACCGAGTCTTGTCCTTAGCCGAGATTGTCTTGGCCGAGATTGGCCTTTCCGCACCCGCGGGCCACCCGCCCCTGCGGCTCATGGAACCGCCCCTGCGGTTTCCGGCGGCTGCAGCCGGTTTTGTTGACTCCTTTGACTTGTGCTTTACTCTTCGTTGCCTTCCTCTTTAAGTCCTTCCCTTGGCCGATGAGCAAGGGTTTCACACTTCTTTCTTCAGCTTCTCACGTCCTCCTTGCCTCTCCTTGTTTTTCCTTGATCTTGTCTTGGTTTCTGAGTTTGGAGAGTTTTGTGTGACCTTGGTGTTTGTTGATGCTAGTGATGTGTGTTGCTGAGCTTGGAAGCCAGCTTTGGTGTGTGTTGATCTTCCCTGCAGCCTAGGACCACATGTGGTAAGCTTCCTTCTTCCTCTTCTCTTCTTTCTTCTTGGATTCCATTTCTTTAGCTTAGGATTAGATGTTTTGAATGTAGAGTGATGTTGGAATGTGTATGTGGTTGCATGTGTGTGACTTTGGATTGAATAGACGTGATTTGATCACGGGAAGAGCGAAGAGAAGCCGTCACGTTCTGCACTGACGCCGCCCCGCGCCTAGAAGCCGCCGCCCCTGCGGAAGTGCCGCAGCGCCGCGCCGCCCCCGCCTTGCCTGCGTTGCCTGCGCCCGTGTCACCGCGCCTGCGGCTGATCCCTGCCGCGCCTGCGTCCCTGATCACGCAGGTGCGTCTTGTCCCGGGACTACCATAGTTGGGTAGCTCCTTTCCTTTCTAGTATGAGGGAACTAGTACCATGCTAGGTATCGGTTTATGATGAGTATGATATAGATATGCCGGTTACGGCCTTGAGGTTACGAGTTGGATATGATCCTTATGGATCCCTTGGGTCTAGGTGTGACCCCTTTGTGTGATAGGAGTTTGATATATATATATATGTATGCCTTGTATAGGCCGTGTTGTCCTCCAGTTTGGAGTGGACCTGAGTGAGAGTTGATTTGAGATATTACTCCTGAGATTGAGGTAAGTCCATAGGACTTACTTAGCTGTCATCCTTATATTGGATGTGTGCTTGAGTGGTGTTTGTTATATGCTTTATAGCATGCTTTATGTTGGTCACCGACCTATGTTATATTGACCGCCCATTGTAGTGGCTGTGACAACTTACCTTTCATCCCGTAGTGGAGTCTGGGAAGTTCTCTGTAAGCTAGTTAGTTCTGGTATACGGGAAGGGCACCTACCACTCCATATGGTATACGGGAAAGTGCGCTGATACCACTCCAGCTAGCTATTGCACGCAGAGGCGAGGATTATATTCATTCCTCGTGTCACGTATTTTCATATACTGATTTATATACTCTTGAGTGATTAACGTTATAAAGATAATAAACCGGGTAAATGTGTGATATCATGATGAGGTGTTAATATTATTGATATGTGATTGTGCTCTAGCATCTTCTTATATATGTGTATGGTTAGCTAACGGTTTTATACCGTGTTGTAGATCCTTTGCAGGTTAGGAGAGCTGCAGAGTGATCCAGAGGGGTGATCTGCTGAGGGTTCCGTACACTGGGCGTTATCGTGGGTATTTGGGTTATTATATTGTACGGATTTCTGTTTGACTTTGTACTCAGCAGTACTCTGTATCATCCTTTTGATATGTATATATATATCAGTTTTATGTTTTGTTTTAATCTATTGGTGCCTTGTTGTAAGATTCAGTGAACTTGTTGTCAGGCTAGGGTCAGGATCCATTGTGAGATCCTAGCCCAGTAGCACTCCGAGTCCTACGGATTTGGGGTGTTACAAAGTTGGTATCAGAGCCCAGGTTGACAACAATGGCACTAGTAATCTGCAATAAAGTTCGAATAGATAAATAAACAGAACCCGAAAGGGGTCTGACTTTTCAAAAGGTTTTGGTTTTGAAATGAGTACAAATGTTTTGGGATATCGTGTACGTGAACCATCGCCCCTCTGAAGATCTCGACAGTATATATATATATATATATAGATATTCTGTTGTGATTGATTTGTTATATATCTATACATATGGCATATATATAGCCTTCTAAGTTAGGTTTACGTCTTCTGCAGATGGTTCAGACTAGAGCCTTACCTGCAGCTAGGCGAGGTAGAGGTAGACCCCCTCTTAGGTAGAGAACGGGGTAGGACTCCTGCTGACGGTTCACATGCGGGAGAGATACATGACGAGGTTGTTGAGAGCGTCGTTCCTGAGACTGGGAACGGGCAGCTGAGAGACAAGGTGCACAGAGAGCCCAGTCTGGCGAGTTTGATCGTGTCTCCATGGGGGATCAGAGTTCCGAGCATATATCAGACGTGTAGAGGAGGCCTGCCAGATCCGGTAGACGTGCCCCAAATTTATAGGCACAGGAGGGACCATCTGAGAGGTCCACACCGTTACTCAGGTGCCAGCTGTACAGGTACCTGCTGCTTGAGATTGCCAGAGCACCAGAGGAGGCATAGAGGCCTAGACCAGATACCTGGTTGAAGGCATTCCATCAGATGGGTGTACCCCCTTTCACTGGGAAGGTGGGTTGGAGGTTGAGCTCTGGATCGGGCATGTAGACTCAACTCTAGAGTCTATTCGATGTCCAGCTGACAGACAGATCGAGCTGGTTCAGACTTTATTCCGGGACTTAGCACATCACTGGTGGAGATCAGTACGGGGTCAGGTTACCAGTTATGATCATATGAGGACGATGATTAGAGAGCGTTTCTGCCCTGCCTCTTTGAGGAGGGAGAAACTGCGAGATTTTGTTGAGGTTGGGTTTGAGGATGTACCAGTCTCTGAGGCCATCAGGAGGTTTCAGGAGGAGCTGACATTACTGGGACCAGCTGCACCTTCTGCAGACCAGCACATTTATCTCTTTTCCCGACGACTAAGGGATACTACCCGGGCCTATATGGCGGGATTTCATTGTGAGTCCTTGATGGACTACCAAGATATGAGCCGCCGACTATGAGCGAGAGCGGGCGAGTCAGAGGAGAGCTTCTCAGACCGGAGGGTCTGAGAAGAGGCAGCGTACAAGGCAGACCAGTGGTACTGGTGGTTCTGCTAGTGGTTGGCGTGGTCAGAGACGCCAGAGTCAGCCCTCATCTGCACCGGTTGCAGAGAAGGGGACGTCAGTGTTTTAACTGTGGAGATCCAGGGCAATATGAGGCCCGAGTGCACGAGACCGTTAGTGACTTGCTACACTGTGGTACGCAAGGTCACCGAGCTGTTTACTGCCGCCAGGGGCGGAGCTTCATCTGCAGCAGGGTTCTTCTCCTACTAGTGCAGCGGGAGGTGGGCAGAGGCCACCTCAGCAGCAGCAGACTCAGGGACAACAGAGGTCCCAGATCGCCTACGACTCAGGATCTGCTCCTGGCCGAGTAGAGGCAGAGGTCGTGGTGGGGGCACCACTGATACCAGAGGCCCACAGGGTCGTGTTTTTGAGTTGAGGAGTGCAGAGGAGCCAGCTGCACCTACTGCTACAGGTACCATTCTGATTCATGGTTTACCTGTTAGAGTTTTATTTGATACTGGTGCTACGCACTCTTTTATTTCTGATGCCTGTGTAGAGCGTCTTGGTTAGATACAGTTGAGGGGATGCCCTTTATTATAGGGTTACCCGATGGTGGTAGGGTCAGAGGTACCCGTGAGATTCACGGTTGTCCCATTTCTGTAGGGACCCGTGTGTTACTAGTTGACTTCTTTGTCATGCCATTAGAGCATGAAGAAGTCATTCTAGGTATGGACTGGATGGATAGACACTCTGCAGTTTTAGATGTAGGTAGGAGGACTGTTACCCTCTCTACCGAGTTAGGCCAGATAGAGGTTTTCCGAGGTTGGGACCTTGGAAAGACAGGCACAGTTATCAGCGCTATACGGGCAGCTAGATTGATTGCACAGGGTTACGAGACCTTTCGGTGTTATGCCATGAAGGAGGGGTAGAGTCCAACATTAGAGGATTTCAGTATCGAGTTAGAGCCTGGTACGAGACCCATCTCGAAGGCCCCATACCGGATGACGCCTGTCGAGATGCTGGAGCTGAAGAAGCAACTCGAGGAGTTGGCTGAGAAGGGCTTCATTCGCCCTAGCGTGTCCCCATGGGGAGCACCTGTCCTCTTCGTACGGAAGAAGGACGGATCAATGAGGTTATGCATAGATTACAGAGAGCTGAAAAGGTGACCATCAAGAACAAGTATCCACTGCCGCGCATTGATGATTTGTTAGATCAGCTACAGGGAGCGACTGTGTTCTCTAGGATTGACTTGCATTCCGGGTATCACCAGCTGAGGGTGAGGGAGCAGGATGTGCACGAGACAACATTCCGGACCAGATATGGCCACTACGAGTTTGTAGTGATGCCATTTGGGCTTACGAATGCCCCAACCGTCTTTATGGAGTTGATGAACAGTATCTTCATCGACTTCCTGGATCAGTTTGTGGTGGTTTTTATTGATGACATTCTGGTATACTCTCGCAGTGGAGAGGAGCATGCAGGACATCTGAGGACTGTATTGCAGGTTTTGCGGGATAGAGAACTTTATGCTAAGTTCTCTAAGTGTGAGTTCTGGATGCCAGAGGTAGCATTCCTGGGTCATGTGGTTTCAGATGAAGGATCAAGGTGGATCCAGCGAAGATTGAGGCAGTAGCAGCATGGACTACACCGACGAACGTCAAGGAAGTACGTAGTTTCCTTGGCCTAGCCGGTTATTACAGACGCTTTGTGGAGGGATTTTCTGTGATTGCCCATCCACTGACGAGTTTGCTGAGGAAGACTACCAGATTTGTGTGGTCTGATCAGTGCATGTAGAGTTTTGAGGAGTTAAAGAGGCGTTTGACTTCTGCTCCTATTTTGGCACAACTAGAGGGTACTGAGGATTTTGTGGTTTACAGTGATGCATCCAAGCTAGACTTGGGATGTGTTTTTCTGCAGCGAGGCAGAGTTATTGCTTATGCATATCGACAGTTGAAGACGTATGAGGAGAACTACCCGACTCATGATCTGGAGTTGGCAGCGGTAGTTCATGCACTGAAGATCTAGAGACATTATTTGTATTGTGCTATGTGTCAGATCTTCACAGACCATAAGAGTCTGAAGTATATTTTCACGCAGCGGGAATTGAATAACCGCCAGCGTAGGTGGCTCAAGCTGATCAAGGATTTTGATCTGGAGATTCTGTACCATCCAGGGAAGGCGAACGTTGTCGCCGACACCCTGAGCAGGAAGACGCCTCGAGAGAAGGCGATTGCTAGATTGACAGTTCAACATCAGTTGCAGAGAGATCTGATCTGGTTAGAGTTGGACATCCAGTTTCCTGATGACGATGCCCAACTGCGTACTTTAGAGGTTCTTCCAAATCTGTTGGGCGAGATCCAACAGAAGCAGGAGACCTGCCCGATATTGATGAGGATACGAGATAGGATGTCTCGGGATGAGACACCACAATTCCTGCTTGGAGCAGATGGAGTTTTGAGGCGCCACGATCGCGTCTGTGTACCTGCTGATACAAAGCTGAGGCAGAGGATTTTACAGGAGGCTCACTGTACACCTTATTTTGTACATCCAGGTACGAGTAAGATGTATCAGGACTTGAGACGTATATATTGGTGGGGAGGGCTGAAGCCCGATGTGACCAGATTGGTGGCACAGTGTGCGACCTGCCAGCAGGTCAAGATAGAGCATTTCAGACCTGGAGGTGAGCTCCATCCACTTCCTGTTCCACAGAGGAAGTGGGAGGACGTCACCATGGATTTTGTGACTGGACTGAGGCTGAGCCGGAGTTTTGATGCCATCTGGGTCATAGTGGACAGATTGACGAAGACGGCACGTTTCATTCCTATTAGGGAGACGTGGCCGGTGAGCAGATTAGTTGAGGAGTACACTAGGCAGATAGTGAGACTCCATGGTGTACCGAGGACGATCGTCTCAGATAGAGATGGACGATTTACCTCGAGATTCTAGCAGCAGATTTAGACTGCCCTAGGGACGAGTTTGCACTTCACGACTGCGTTCCATCCTCAGACGGATGGTCAGTCAGAGAGGACCATTCAGACGCTGGAGGATATGCTGCGAGCTTGTGTGTTGGATTGGGGACAAGTGTGGACGGATCATCTCCCACTTGTTGAGTTCTCATACAACAACAGCTGGCATGCATCTATTGGGATGGCCCCATATGAGGCACTGTATGGACAGAGATGTCATACCCCGTTATGCTGGGATGAGCAGAGCAGTGTCAGTGGTTTAGAACCTGATCAGATTCAGGATGATATGGCTCGAGTAGCATTGATCAGAGAGCTTATGCTGACTGCGCAGAGCCGTCAGTCGTCTTATGTTGATATGAGGCGTAGACCTCTAGAGTTCAGAGTTGGAGCCCATGTGTGGCTGAGAGTGTCCCCGACACGAGGTGTTAGGCGTTTTGGCATTAAGGGGAAGTTGAGTCCCCGATATGTCGGACCGTTCGAGATTCTGGATCGGGTTGGGAGCGCAGCTTACAGATTAGCCTTGTCTCCGAGATTAGAGGGTGTTCACCCTGTGTTTCACGTGTCTCAGCTGAGTGAGTATATACCAGATCCGAGACACATTGTGAGTTATGAGGATTTGGTGGTTGAGCCGGACCACACTTTTGTTGAGCATCCTATTGCAGTCCTAGAGTGAGGTATGAGACGCTTGCGTTCGAAGGACATTCCTATGTTGAGGATACAGTGGTCGAGACGAGGACCCGAGGAGGCTACATGGGAGACTGAGGATAGTATCCCGAGGAACTATCCAGAGTTCTATGCCGAGATAGGTGCACCAGTAGGATCACCGAGTAGATCTTAGTACTAGCTTGGTGAGTCTTATATGCTTACATGCTTATATTCTATGATATGTTTATTTCATACTAGCTTTGATGTGATTATGATCTTATTAGATCTTGTTGTGCTAGTATGATTCTTGTTTATAGCTGGAGATGGTTCTTTCCTCCATGCTATTGTTATATGATAGGTTTTCCTGGAGATGGTTCTTTCCTCCATGCTATTTGGATGGACATAGTAGTGCTGGAGATGTTCTTCCTCCATGCCTTTCTGTTATGGATATGATACGGCTAGAGATGTGATTCCTCTATGCCCGTGATATGTTTATGGTTGGCTAGAGATGGTTTTCCTCTAGGCCCTGGATAGTATAGTTTGCTGCTGGAGTTGATGATTTCCTCCATGCTTATGTTTGAGGTTATAGAGAGTTTTACCTCGGCTTATGAGTCCGAGTAGTTTCAGGACTTTGCAAGTTTCGGGACGAAACTTGTTTTTAGGGGGGTGAGATGTGAGAGCCCTATTCTTTCGGACCGAGTCTTGGTCCTTAGCCGAGATTGGCCTTTCCGCACCCACGGGCCTGACTGCCGCCCTTGCGGGTTTCCGCCCCTGCGGATCATGGAACCGCCCCTGCGGTTTCAGGCGGTTGCAGCCGGTTTTGTTGACTCCTTTGACTTCTGCTTTACTCTTTCGTTGCCTTCCTCTTTAAGTCCTCCCCTTGGCGGATGAGAAAGGGTTTCGCACTTCTTTCTTCAGCTTCTCACGTCCTCCTTGCCTCTCCCTTGTTTTTCCTTGATCTTGTCTTGGTTTCTTGAATTTGGAAGAGAGTTTTGTGTGACCTTGGTGTTTGTTGATGCTAGTGATGTGTGTTATTGACCTTGGAAGCCAGCTTTGGTGTGTGTTGATCTTCCCTCCAGCCTAGGACCACAGCTGTGGTAAGCTTCCTTCTTCCTCTTCTCTTCTTTCTTCTTGGATTCCATTTCTTTAGCTTAGGATTAGATGTTTTGAATATAGAGTGATGTTGGAATGTGTATGTGGTTGCATGTGTGTGACTTTGGATTAGAATAGACGTGATTTGATCACAGGAAGAGCCGAAGAGAAGCCGCGGAATCACGTTCTGCACTGACGCCGCCCCCGCGCCTAGAAGCCGCCGCCCCTACGGAAATTGTGCCGCAGCGCCCGCGCCAGCGCCTTGCATGCGTCCCGTGTCACCGCCCCTGCGGCTGATCCCTGCCGCGCCTGCGGGTTACCTATTCCGCTCCTGCGTCCCTTGATCACGCAAGTGCGTCTTGTCCCGGGACTACCCATAGTTGGGTAGCTCCTTTCCTTTCCTAGTATGAGGGAACTAGTACCATGCTAGGTATCGGTTTATGATGAGTATGATATATATATGCCGGTTACGGCCTTGAGGTTTACGAGTTGGATATGATCCTTATGGATCCCTTGGGTCTAGGTGTGACCCCTTTGTGTGATAGGAGTTTGATATATATATATATGTATGCCTTGTATAGGCCGTGTTGTCCTCCGTTTGGAGTGGACCAGTCGGAGAGTTGATCGTGGTTGAGTTTACTCCTGAGATTGAGGTAAGTCCATAGGACTTACTTAGCTGCCATCCTTATATTGGATGTGTGAATGAGTGGTGTTTGTTATATGCTTTATAGCATGCTTTATGTTGGTCACCGACCTATGTTATATTGACCGCCCATTGTAGTGGCTGTGACAACTTACCTTTCATCCCGTAGTGGAGTCTGAGAAGTTCTCTATAAGCTAGTTAGTTCTGGTATACGGGAAGGGCACCTACCACTCCATATGGTATATGGGAAAGTGCGCTGATACCACTCCAGCTAGCTATTGCACGCAGAGGCGAGGATTATATTCATTCCTCGTGTCACATATTTTCATATACTGATTTATATACTCTTGAGTGATTAACGTTATAAAGATAATAAACTGGGTAAATGTGTGATATCATGATGAGGTGTAAATATTATTGATATGTGATTGTGCTCTAGCATTTTCTTATATATGTGTATGGTTAGCTAACGGTTTTATACCGTGTTGTAGATCCTTTGTAGGTTAGGAGAGCTGTAGAGTGATCCAGAGGGGTGATCTGCTGAGGGTTCCGTACACTGGGCGTATTCGTGGGATATGGGTTATTTACGTTGTACGGATTCATGTTTTGACTTTGTACTTAGCAGTACTCTGTATTACCTTTTGGTATGTATATATATATACATCAATTTTATGTTTTGTTTTAATCTATCAGTGCCTTGTTGTAAGATTCAGTGAACTTGTATATATATATACACTAGGTTGGATCTTAGCATACACACTACTTGGTTGATTCTTTTTATAAGTTGTTCACGGATGTTCTCATCTTGATCGTAGATATCTGTTAAGCCAACCGGCATTAACACAACTTAACTAGTTATTTAATCCGTAAACCTACAAGATTAAAACACAAGTTAGCATTTTAATAAAGATAAAGAGATATAAAGAAGAATAAAACAACCCGTTAAATCTTTCTTTATAGTTATTTTCCTTTCCCTTAGATAATCGCAACCAGTTTTTACCTATGGGTTTGGTACTAGATTAAGGACCCGAACCCGGAATCAATTAATCCTAGCATTTTGCATGCATTAGTACACTTAAGGTGATCAATCTAAGTGGATAAAAACATGCAAACATAAGTTAAAGATCAAGGAAAATAACACAAAGGATAATGAACTTAAACTTATATTAGAAGAACTTACAACCAAATAGTAATGTAGCTTCAATCAACCCAATGTAGCCAAGGGAGCTTAGAAACTCATTACAAAAGACACTAGGAAATATAGAGGTTTTTGTGTGGAAAATGAGATGCAAATAGCTATAGCCAAGGGCTCTATTTATACTACAAAATGCATTAAAAAGGAGTAAAGAGGCTGTGCAAACATCCACCATTAAGAATGGATTAAAGTCTGTGCAAACAGCCATACTTAAGGCCATAAAGCCGACGAAAACAGCCGAGTAAAGTCCTCTGACGCTAACCCGCACCCGCGGCCAAGGGCGCCGCAGGGGCGGTTTAGGCAAAAACGTTGCATCTTCTTCTTGGCCGCAGGGGCGGCTCGTTACTCCCGCGGGGGGGGGGGGGGGGGGGGGGGGGGGGGGGGGGGTGTTCTTCAATGCTCTTTGAAACGTCTGACTCTTTAACTTCGGGCGTTTCTGGTGAAGATCCGCAGCGCGGCCCAGAGTCACCGCGGGGGCGGTGACACTGGATCTTCGGCTTCACAAGGCCGCTGGAAAGGGCGCTGGGGCGCCGTCTTCGCTTCTTCAGGATGGGCGCCGTCTTCGCCCCAGCGCCCCAGCGCTGGGGTGGTGACACTTCTCCGCGGGGGCGGTGAGGCACCAGAAACTTGTCTTCGTCTTTTTGCTTCAACTCCTAAGTGTTGCTAATACCTTCTTTTGCTTCATTTTGACTCTTTTATCTGGATCAAGGCATTAGTAACATAATATGACTTGAAAACATAAAAACGACTCTAAAAACTACCTAAATTGATAGTGATTCCATCACCTATCAAACTCTCCCATACTTAGACTCTTTACTCGTCCCGAGTAAACAAAACATCAAACAAATCAGCACAAGTCTCAAGAAATATGGTGTAGTAGAAAGATGAGGAACAAAAGAGAAAAAATGACCAAAGAAAGTGAGTAAATGTGAGAAAAAAGAAAATGTGAGAAAATGTGGAAAACTACCATCCTTATTGCTCTAAGAGTGACCTACCCGGACATCCTCCTTAATGACTCCCCTTCTTATGTCGCCAACGCCGAAAGGAGAACCTACACTCGTTATCGCTCATTTTGCCAAGGAGCCCTTTCGGGTTTCCACCTTGCCACTCTTCTTCTTTTCATGATGATCTCACAAAAATCTCACATCCCTCAAGTCCAATTTTGCACCAACCTAGAGTTGGTCGGACTACCTTCTTTTTGCCTAAACCGCCCTCTCGGGTTTTCGGTTTATCCAAGGATTTCTTGCCTTTTTCTGAATTCTTTGGCTTTTTCTCTTTTCTTTTTTTTTTTTTGTTTTTGTTTTTGACTGATATGAATTACAATTAGGATTTTTAAAACAAACTCAAATGACTAGAAATGCATGATAACTAAAAATGTATGATAAGTACCCTCCCCCATACTTGAAGAATGCTTTGCCCTCAAAGTGTGGAAATGAAAGCAAAGATAATATGTGGAGAAGGGCAAAAGAAGAAGCTCACTAATGGGATGGTCCAGCTGGACCATCCGGACCGTGCTCCGGAGGATACGGGAAGTGGCTGAAAAAGTGCTCCTGACGCTGGTACAAGCTGTCAAGGCGGGCCTGCTGTGCGTCCATCCGAGCTTCGAAAGAGGTCTCAAAGTTGGCTTGCCAAGCCAACTGCTGATCCTCCATCCTCCTCCCAAAATCTGCCTGCCACGCCTACTGCTGCTGGAGCATAGACGTCTGGTAGCCGGTCTGCCACGCCTGATGCTGCGTGGTCAGAGCCGCCATCTGAGCTAGCAGACTGGAGTGTGTGGGGTCATCCTCCTGTGCCGCGGTGGGCATCTCCTCATCATCATCATGAATGGGCCTGTGGTCCTCCTGTCGGACCCTGTTGGAGCTCGCCGCATGCCGCTCAATAACGGCGACCTGTGCTTGCCTCGATACGTAGGGGTCGGCGGCAATGTAGAGATCGGAGAGCTCATCTCCTAAAGGTAGCGGCCGGGGCAAGTATGTGACGTGGCTCCCATTTGTAAAAGACAACCAGAAGAAGTTCTCACCATCCCTCCTCAGGAGCTTGCAGCGCCGAAGAAGAGCCTCGTCGTAAAATGGGATTGCTAACCCATCCTCCAGCTCGGTCAGGTCCATAACCTGCTTTGCAATCAGGGAGATGATCCCACCTCCAACAATGTCACGTGGCTCATTCTTCCTAATCCGCTTCAAAGCGGTAAGGAAGAGGGTGATCCAATCCGGCACGTTGTCATATGCCGCGACACAAGCATAAAGCAGTGGGAGGTCCTTGAGGGCCGCCTTGTTTTCCTCCTTGTGTCCACAAAAGACACACATAATAATCTTGGATAGGAGCCTCAAACAGGGGTGAGTGAGTTTGTTGTTGTACACACCCCCGTTCGAAAGTCGGAGCCGGTAGCCGCTCGCAAAACTCCACCAAATCTGGTGTAGGAGCTCCCTCCCACCATTCTTCCGAAGGGTTCTTAGAAACCCCGAAAGCCTCCTGTAGCTGAGCGAAGTTGACCGTATATTTCCTTTTGTTGAACTTGAAGGTGAGGCCGACACAGATGTGGTCCTCTAGCTCCATACTAAATGTGGCCACAAACTGTCTGGTCAACTCAGGGTATGTTCGGGCACTCCTTCCCAGGAATTTCCCGAGCCCAGCATGGCTCAGGAAAGATTGCATGCTTTCCAACATGCCCAACCGCTCTAAAGTCGGAATGTGCAAAAACCGAGTTGCAAAGACCTGTCGGTCTTGCACAATCTCATATCGAGCCTTTTCCCTATTAGTCATCTTATATTTTCATTTTGCATCCATTCTAATCACAATTTCAATCAAAAGAATTAGAATTTCACAAAGAAAAAATAAGTGACGACCTTCTGTTGCTTATCCGCAAGGGCGGTGAAGCGTGGCCGCGGGGGCGGTAAGGCGCTGCCGCGGTTTGAATACCCGCGGGGGCGGTGAGGCGCGGTCGCGGCGACAACGAAGCGCGGGGCGGGCGAAGACAGCGGGCGGGCGAAGACAGTCCGCTGTTGGCTACTCCTGTGGTGCGTTTCCGGCGCCCGTTGGTGCTTCCGACGGTGGTTGACGGTGGTTTTGGATGGTGGTGAGTGGTGGTGATAGATTAGGGTTAGGGTTTGTGAGAATGTGGGTTAGGGGAAAGGTGCAGCCTGTTGGAGGGAGGAGTAAACCGAGGTGGCGCAGGGGCGGGCGAAGGTGGCGCGGGGGCGTGGTGGCTGAGTGGCTCAGGGAACAGGCTTGACGGCGCTGGGGCGTGAGAGTTTGTGAGTGAGTGAGAGTGTTTTTTCGGGTGAGGTATGTGTGAGGAAGAGTGAGGGAGGTGAGTGAGTTAGGGATTTAAAATCCCGATCCTATTTTTTTTCTTTTCTGGGTTAAACCGCAGGGGCGGTGGCTTGTCACCGCGGGACGGTGACAAGGGAAGCGGAGACGCAGGACCAGCGCTGGGTGCGGCGCTGGGAGCGTTCGTCAAGGGAATAATCCGCGGGTGCGGTGGTTTGTCACCGCGGGGGCGGTGATAGCTTTGTGCTTGCGCTGGCTCAGCGCCGGGGGCGGGCTGGGAGCGCAGTGTCACCGCGGGGGCGGTGACATTGAGCCGCGGGTGCGTTTTTCTTGACAAAACGTCAGAACCTCCTCTTCTCTTATTTGCTCGGGTTGCCTCCCGAGCAGCGCCTTTGTTTTACGTCGTTGGCTCGACGTAAGGCCTCTGATCATACCTCAATGACCTCTCCCGGATCAATTGCTTGATGTGGAGAGCTCGTTCCTTCGTTTCCGTTCATGATAAGAGCGTTTCTCTTCTCTCCTAGATCTTCCTTGCTCGTTTCAGTTGGAGGACTTCCCATTCCGTGCTGAGTATCCTGCAAGATGGGAACAACAAGCTCTTGGCTTGGGTTTAGTAGCATGAGCCCAATGGCCAATTTATCTTTTTCGTTTGTTTTATTGTGGTCATCTTGCAAATCTACTTTTAAAATCATCTTCACATGCTTTTCAATATAATTAGCATTGTCATCATAGGAAGAATTTTCTATTGGCATATCATTAATGGAACACAAAGAAGGAGTACTAATGGGTTTTTCAAGAGATGTAAATAAATTGAATTCAATAACCTCATCATTAAACTTTATTGTTAGTTTTCCATCAACATAGTCACTTTTTGTTCTAGCCGTTATTAGAAAAGGCCTACTTAACATGATGGTGTGCATGCTATTTTCCATAACAATGACAAAGAAATCCGCAGGGAAGATTAGCTTATCAATTTTTATAAGAACATCTTCAATTATGCCTTTAGGGTGGATATTAGATCCGTCAGCTAGTTGTACTATAGTCTGTGTTTCATGCAAAGGTCCTAAGCCTAGAGATTGATAGATGGAATAAGGTAGGACATTTATAGACGCACCCAAATCAAGCATAGCTTTGTCAAAGCGAGTATCGCCTATGACACAAGGAACACTTACCATACCCGGATCACTACGTTTTTCCGGTGTTTGGGTTTGGAAAACAGCGGACACGTGCTCCTTCTCACTTCCCTTCTGTGTTCCCTTCATCTTCTGCTTCCTCTTGATGGTACAAAGTTCCTTCAAGAATCGAGCATACTTAGGCACACTTTTCACGAGTTTAAGGAGAGGAATGTTTACCTCACACTTTGAGAAGGTCTCAAAGAGTTCTTTGTCTTCTATCACTCTTCTCTTCTTGAGTGCCTCGGGGAAGGGTGTTGGCGGTTTTTCAGCATAGAGGGGTGGAAAGTTAGGACGGACGTAAGGATCTTCTTCCGGAGTACTTTCTGCATTGTTGGCCGCAGGGGCGGAGTGGATAGGCCGCGGGGGCGGTGTGACTTGAGCCGCAGGGGCGGCATCCTCCTTCCGCAGGGGCGGGTTACCAACAGAAGGTTGGTTAATCGTCCCTGTTTCTTCATTCTCCTTGATGATCCTTCCACTCCTTAGAGAAATGGCACATAAGCTCTCCTTGGGGTTGACGACAGTTTGGGAGGGTAGGTTTCCCGAGGATCGAGCTTCGATCCTCGTAATTGCCTCTACCATTTGCCCCACTTGCTTCTCAAGATTCTTGATGCTTGACTCCGTGGTTTGGACATGAGTAGCAAAATGCTTAGTTAAAACTTGTAACATATTTTCAGTGGATTGGGACATACCTTGGCGGGGTTGTTGTTGTTGTTGGTTTTGTTGATCCCTCCACCGGTAGTTTTGTTGATCACGCCAACCCGGGATGAAATTTTGAGCATATGGGTTGTCCCGTTGGCGTTGTTATTGTTGTTGATCATACCCGATAGCATTCACCTCAGCAGCTTCCTCTTGAACTTGTGGGCACAAGTCCGTGGGGTGGAAAGGATCGGCACATACTCCACAAGCCTTGAGTTGTTGTGGAGTTCCCATCAAGGTGAGCCTCTTCACCATCTCCTTTAGTTCCACAATCTCTTGCACAAGTTCCGGACGGCTGGGGTTGACGGCATGGACTCCTTTTTTGGTAGAGGATCTACCAAAGTTCCTCGTTCCTTCCGCCATTTCTTGCATCTTTTCCATAGCAATCTCGGGAGTGGAGTTTAGAATGTTGCCTCCACAAGCGGCATCCACGATCCTTCTTTCATTGTCCAAGAGCCTGTTGTACAAGTACAACACAAGGTCTTGGGTTGAGTACCCGTGGAAGGGACAACTTGATCTCAACTTAGCAAATCTCTCGAAAGTACTCATAAAGAGTTTCATCCGCTTCTTGCTCGATGTTGCTTATTGCCTTCTTCAAGCTGTTGGCCTTCTTGGCTGGAAAGTAATTCTCCAAGAAGGCTTTGTGGAGGTTCTCCCAAGTATCGATACTACCGGATGGAAGGTGGTAGTACCAATCATCCGCCGCATCCTTGAGAGTAAAGCCGAAGGCTCTCATCTTGATTTGCTCTTCGGTCATGTTTGCCGGCTTCATGCTCATGCAAACGGTATGAAACTTCCCCAAGTGCTTGATGGGATCTTCTCCGCTCAGCCCATGAAAGGAAGGTAGCAAATGGATCAAGCCCGGCTTGAGCTCGAAGTTGACCCCTTCTCCAATTGCCGGTATGGTCACCGCAAGGGGGTGTTGAGTCAAATCCGGCTGCGTGAGTTGTCGGAGTGTGCGGTTCGCCATTTCTTCTTCGTTCTGACTTTGTCTTCTTTGCCGATGGTATGTCCTCTCGATTTCTGGATCAAAAGGGGCAAATTCTAAGTTAGTAGCACGGGTTTGAACCATGAAAATGGTCTAAACCAATAATCAATAATCAAAAATAATAAAAAAAAAAATTAAACTCCCCGGCAATGGCGCCAAATTTGCAAGCGTATTTCCTAAGGTCGTTATTATAAGCTTATCAAGTTAAATCCGAACTTAATACTAACCAATGTATATAGGGATTAAGTAAGGGTCAAATCCAAGGGAGTTTTATCGAGTTTTTATTATTTTAAATATTGATTTGGTAACAATTTGGGGGGGGGGGGGGATTTGGATTGAAATAAAACAAGACAAAGACAATTATAAAGTTGGTGAAAAGTTTATTTAAAGAACTACACTAGGTTGGATCTTAGCATGCACACTAATTGGTTGATTCTTTTTATAAGTTGTTCACCGATGTTCTCATCTCGATCGTAGATATGTGTTAAGCCAACCGGCATTAACACAACTTAACTAGTTATTTAATCCGTAAACCTACAAGATTAAAACACAAGTTAGCATTCTAATAAAGATAAAGAGATATAAAGAAGAATAAAACAACCCGTTAAATCTTTCTTTATAGTTATTTTCCTTTCCCTTAGATAATCGCAACCAGTTTTTACCTATGGGTTTGCTACTAGATTAAGGACCCGACCCGGAATCAATTAATCCTAGGATTTTGCATTCATTAGTACACTTAAGGTGATCAATCTAAGTGGATAAAAACATGCAAACATAAGTTAAAGATCAAGGAAAATAACACAAAGGATAATGAACTTAAACTTATATCAGAAGAACTTACAACCAAATAGTAATGTAGCTTCAATCAACCCAATGTGGCCAAGGGAGCTTAGAAACTCATTACAAAAGACACTAGGAAATATAGAGGTTTTTGTGTGGAAAATGAGATGAAAATAGCTATAGCCAAGGGCTCTATTTATACTACAAAATGCATTAAAAAGGAGTAAAGAGGTTCTGCAAACAACCACCATTAAGAATGGATTAAGGTCTGTGCAAACAGCCACATACTTAAGGGCCTTAAAGTTGTCGAAAACAACCGAGTAAAGTCCTCTGACGCTAACCCGCACCCGCGGCCAAGGGCGCCGCAGGGGCGGTTTAGGCAAAAACGTTCCATCTTCTTCTTGGCCCGCAGGGGCGGCTAGACACACCCGCGGGGGCGGGTTCTTCAATGCTCTTTGAAACGTCTGACTCTTTAACTTCGGGCGTTTCTGGTGGAAGATCCGCAGGCGCGGCCCAGAGTCACCGCGGGGGCGGTGACACTGGATTCTTCGGACTTCACAAGGCCGTTGGCAAGGGCGCTGGGGCGCCGTCTTCGCTTCTTCAGGATGGGTACCGCAGGGGCGGCCAGAGGCGGCCGCTGGTCGGTGACAGGCTCTTCTTGCCGACGGCGAAGGCGCTGCCGCGGCGCTCGTCATGGACTCCAGGTTGTCACCGCAGGGGCGGCCAGAGGCGGCTGCGGAGGCGGTGACATGCTTCGTTCCGCATGTGAGGCCGCTGGCTGCGGCGCTCGTCAAGGGTGTCACCGCAGGCGTAGTGACACTTCTCCGCGGGGGCGGTGAGGCACCAGAAACTTGTCTTCGTCTCTTTGCTTCAAGTCCTAAGTGTTGCTAATACCTTCTTTTGCTTCATTTTGACTCTTTTATCTTGATCAAGGCATTAGTAACATAATATGACTCAAAAACATAAAAACGACTCTAAAAACTACCTAAATTGATAGTGATTCCATCACCTATCAGATCTACAACACGGTATGAGGACCGTTAGCTAACTATACACATATATAAGGAGATGCTAAAGCACAAACACACATCAGAAAGGATAAACACTTCAGCATGATATCAAACATTTACCCGGTTTATTATCTTTAATAAGTTGAATCACTTAATAGTATAAATAGATATATATGAAGATAGGTGACACGAGGAATATAATCCCCGCCTCTGAGTACTCTAACCAGCTGGGGTAGTATCAGCACACCTCCCGTGTACCTTGTGGGAATGGTGAGGGGCCTTTCTTTATACCAGATCTAACCTGACTACAGAGAACCTCCCAGACTCCACTACGGGATGAAAGGGAAAGGTTATCACAGCCACTACAATGGGCAGTCAATATAACATAGGTTGGTGACCAAATAATAACACATGCTATAAAGCACATAACACACACCAGTCAAGCATACATCCAATATAAGGATAGTAGCTAAGTAAGTCCTATGGACTTACTTCGATCTCAGAAGTAACTCAAGTATGATCCACTCTCAGAAATGTCCACTCCAAACTGGAGGACAACACAGCCTATACAAGACACACACATATATATATATATCACAATCCTATCACACAAAGGGTCACACCTAGACCCAAAGGATCCATAAGGGATCATATCCAACTCATAACCTCAAGGCCGTAACCGGCATATCTATATCATACGCATCATAAACCGATACCTAGCATGATACTAGTTCCCTCATACTAGAAAGGAAAGGAACTACCTAACTATAGGTAGCCCCGGGACAAAACGCACCTGCGTGATCTAAGGACGCAGGGGCGGAATGCAGGGAACCGCGGGCGCGGTGACGCTCAGCCGCGGGGCGGTGACAAGGATTGTTGCAACGCAGGCACGGCGCTGGCACGGCGCAGGCGCTGCGGCACGTCTTCCGCAGGGGCGGTGACTTCTGTCCGCGGGGGCGGCGACAGTGCAGAATGAAACTTCGCGGCTTCTCTTTACCTCTTCACGTGATCAAATCACGTTTACTCTCTTCTAGATTCACATACATACATATCAATACACATTCCAACATCAAAACCCTTAACATACATCTAATCCTAAGCTAAAAGGATTGAATCAAAAGAAGTAGAGAAGGAGAAGAACAAAACACTCACCACTACTGAAGGTCCTAGGCTGCAGGGAGGATCAACAAACACCAAGGCTGGCTTCCAAGCACAACAACACACACACTAGCATCATCACAAAAGCCACCACTCACATAAAGCTCCAACCAAACTCTTCCAACCAAGAACAAGATCAAAGAAGATGAAGGAGAAGCAAGAAGGACGTGGGAAGCTGAAGAAAGGAATGAGGAAGGTAACCCTTGCTCAGCAAGGAAAGGAAAGAAGTAAACCAAAAGGGTAAAGCACGAGTCAATAAGTCAACAAAACCGGCTGCAGCCACCGGAAACCGCAAGGGCGGTTCCATGAGCCGCAGGGGAGGGAACCTGCAGGGGCGGCGGTCAAGCCGCGGGTGCGGAAAGGCAAATCTCGGGCCAAAGCCAATCTCGGCTATGGTCCGATCTCGGTCCGAAAGAAAAGGCTCTCACAACAGTGCCCGTCCCGTGTACCAGATCTGGATGATCCGCAGAGAACCTCCCCGTCATACATACATCCAATATAAGGATGACAGGATGGCAGGGCTGTCACAACCATACAATGGGCAGTCACTAAACCATAGGTAGGTAATAACAACATTGCATGCTATCAAGCATATATCACACACCACTCAATACATACATCCAATATACGGATGACAGCTAAGTAAGTCATATGGACTTACTCAATCTCGAATAACCTCAACCTGATTAGCTCCAAACCGGAGAACAACACTGCCTAATAACAAGCCATACAGAGATATCAATCTCCTATCAATCAAAGGGTCACACCTAGACCAAGGGATCCATAAGGATCATATCCAATTCATAACCTCGATAAACAACTAAACTCAAGCCGTAACCGGCATAAAACGATATCATACTCATCATCATTCTATCCTCAACACAAACCTAGCATGCTACTAACCCGCTCATACTAGGAAAGGAAAGGATCCATACTACTCTAGTAGATCCTGCACAAGACGCAGCTGCGGAACAGAAAGACGCAGGGGCGGAAAGGCAGTAGGCGCAGGCGCGAAGACACGCGGGCGTTGTGACTGTGGCCGCAGGGGCGGCGGCTTCCGGGAGCGGGTGCGGTGACAAAGTCACGCGGGGGTGGCTACGCTGAGGCGGCAGGGGCGGCGACGCTGCAGAACGTAGACTCCCGATTTCTCTTCCACTCTTCACGTGATCAAATCACGTCTTCTCCATTCCATATCCAAATACATACATATACATACACATTCTAACATCAATACACATTCAAACACATCTAATCCTAAGCTAGGGAAGAGGAAACAAGGAAGAAAGAAAGGAAGGAGAAGCAAGGTGTTTACCTCTACTGCAAAGGCCTAAGCAAGGAAAGATCACACACACCAACAGCTGGCTCCCAAGCTCAGCAATACACATCCACACATCAACATCCACCAAAGCCACACAACCAACTCTTCCAAACCAAGGGAGCTCAAGCAATATCAAGGAGAAGGAGAAGAGAGAAGAAGGACGTGAGAAAGCTGAAGAAATGAAGATGGAACCCTTGCTCAGCAAGCCAAGGGAAAATCTAAGAAAGAAGGAAAAGCAAGAGAATAAAGCAGGGTCAAGAGTCAACAAAAGTCGGCTGCAGCCGCAAGAAACCGCAGGGGCGGTTCCTTGAGCCGCAGGGTCGGATAACTGAACGAGCCGCAGGGGCGGCTCCCTAAACCCGCGTGGACGGCTAAGACCAAAACAAGCTCCAAAGACTAAGTCTCTTGCACTTACATGGACTTGCACGATGGACGTATTAATCACACAAAGTGAGTTTAAAACCACAAGAATGTGATACAGTAAGAAATCTCCTAACAAGCAATGACCAAATCCTGCACACCAAACATATACACAACCACGTGCACTAGATGCAATAATAAAAAAGAAAATAAACTCATAAAAAGATAATAGAGTGGACATTCCACATCAAGTAAATTCATATAAATTGTTAACCAGTTGAATGAAGTCACTAGAGAATGCTCCCTCTACAAGACTAATTGTGTCAATACAACCATTAAATACTAATTTCATATGTTATATAAACTCCTTATACCTAGTAAGAGTCCCCTCCCCCAACCAATAAAATGAGGATTAATAGAACAATCCCTTTCACTCACAATTTACCAATTGATATATGTCCATCTGTTCACAAAGAATCATCTTCCCCATCCTCTTCTCCTACAACGATTGATCTTACAAATCATACAGATTATCATATGTTTTGTTGACCATCTTTTCACAATTACAGTGGAGTATCCTCCACAAATTGCAGCAAATGATAGTAAAAATTGCATATATCAATAGTTCAACATTTCTCCCTTTTGAGATTGTAACCCAATAACTACTCGGTATTTACAAGCCCTAACTTATTTCGCATACATAAACTAAAACCCTAATCCAAAATTTATGCTCAATTATACGATTAGAAAATGCGCAAATCATAAAGTAACGGGAAAACCCAATTGAACTTCAATTGTTCTTCAATGGCAGTGGCCTCCATGGAAGAAGAGGGTGTTGGAAACCAGGGGGTCGAAGGAGGAAGAGTTGAAAGCGGCGTCAAGGAAGAAGAGAGATCCGAATAATAGGAGAGAGAAGATCGTTAATATACCCGGTAATAATGTAAAAAATGATACACTAGTCTATCTAGGACTGCAAACATATGTATAAATTTAAAAACACTCCTTAACACTAATAAACATTAGTGTTTAAGCCTTGCCAAACACAACCTATATGTCTTAAAGGTGTTTTTTATTATCTAGGGTGTTTGTTTACAGGATGCGAGAGCTACGTGAGGATGATTTTGGTTCTATTTGTTCTTCAAGGTGTTTTTTGCAAGATGCGGGAGCTGCGTAAATCTATACCTTAATTTTCTTTTCATATAATAACTGTATGACTTGGATACCATTATAAAATTGAGATTCTATTTTGTATTGTTGTGATCATTCAGATCATGTGATGCCTTTATTATTCACCAAAATGAAATTTTTGTTTCCTTATTGTTCACAATGAATCAACCTATGGGTATATATTCCTCTCCCTTAACTTTCCTCGATTTCATCTGGTGATCGGCCGATTAATGTTCATATATAGGTCAACCGACTTGTGTTACTTTGGTTCATCGGTCACTCTTATGTGTTTTTGTATCTACATCGTGTTCTTACATATGTTATTTTGTTTATACATTTTATATGTGTGGCTTCATAATTAATGATTCAAATCATTACCTTAATCTTTCGGAGTTTGATCATGACTCCTTTACTACAATTGAGTCTTGTAATTATTTGTGAGATCCGAGGGTCACATTTTAGTCATCACCACTTGCAGGATGTCATTAAAACACAAGTCTATAAGATTGAAATCGAGGGTGACAATTTGTGTGTCATCTAGGTGCTCCATGAATTTGGAGTTAACCGTGGGTTATCGAGATGATCATATCCGACCCCATGTTAGACCTTTGTCATCATGTATTCACATTAGTTAATAGTGTTGATGGCCGTTTGACCTATTTAGAACGCTCAATCCCCAACAACACCAATTTTTTGTACGATTTTGAACTTCATGTCCTCATCCGAAAGCATATTTTAGGTTATACCGCTTTTAGTAGGTGAGCCAACCAGATCACCCTCAGTTATAAAAAAATAGTCTAAAAAACTATATCAACATTACATGTTGGAGCTACTACCTATTATCAACCGGTCCAAAATTATTTTGTGTACATGTATATGCAATACTTTTATTACCTTTTTTTTATTTGATCATCTAATATCTTTATAAACCCAAATATTTACTTTGAACAATTAATAGACAAAGTCTTGTTTGGCGGCCGGTGTACGAATATAATGTTCACCGTGTGGAAAATTTTGTGACATAACTTTTGTAACCTTTGTAGAGGAGAAGATGATAAAACCGGTGACAAAAACTCGTAATTTGTAAAAGAGAAGATGATAAAATCTAATGGCTAAACGCCTTATTAAAAGGGAGAGAAACAAAACAAAAGGGAATAAAGGAGAAGGAAATGTAGTCGAAGTGGGCTCGTCGCCATAGTAGGGCCAATCGGCTTACTAGGCAATGAGACTTGGTCTTATAAATGGTCCATGACACTTGCTCTTCGACTGTGGTCAGACGTGCAAACGAAATCTTCATAAGTGCATAAGGCCAACCAACCTTAATGCATATCGATCGATTTGCACGCTTCCGAGGTGTTCTTCACTTCACGCTCAAATCTCATTCATTTCCTTCTTGACCTTGACTTCTTTGACCGCATGAACATCCTTAGTGTGTATGAGGTTCTTCTATCGTAGATAGCTCACATTAAGCTACACAACGTTGGAATAACTACAATTACATAAACTAATTGGTAGATCACCAAAACACTAATATGAAGGAAATAAACCGATAATATATGTTATTAAGCCTAAATAGTAGAGGGATGAAATAAAAATAGATGGAAAAATACGCTAATTTGAGGGTTATCAAATGCCCCCTAAATTTCGAGCATTCGACTTGTCCTCCAAGATGATGTATGTGTTTTTTCTACGAGCCGGGACTTCTTGTGTAGCAAACTGACCAACTCGCCCATGCTAATTGGTCAATTCGGCTTGGACGATTTATATTTTCTTTCACTTTTCCCCTTTTGTTTGGATTTTTTCCAAAATAATAAAAGAAAGAAAATAATTTCCGAAGTTAGGTATGGAAAAAAACTAATTCCGGGAATAGGAAGGAAGTGGAGGTTCGGGTGGGAGTCGCCGGCTGGGACTGCGAGTTATCGAATAACTCGCAGTTTCAACCGGCAGATTATTTTTTTTAATTTATTTTAATTTTTTGTTAATATTTTTAAAATTCTTTTTAATTTATAAGAAAATCGCCGTCTTAGACGGCGATTTCCTTGTAATTAAAAAAAAATCGCCATTTCCTTGTAATTTAAATAAAAAAAATAATTAAAAAAAAAAAGGAAATCGCTGTCTTAGACGGCGATTTCCTTGTAATTAAAAAAAATAAAAAAATATCGCCATTTCCTCGTAATTTAAATTTAAAAAAAAAGGAAATCGCCGTCTAAGACGGCGATTTCCTTGTAAAAATTTTTTTAAAAAAATAATCGGCCGGCTGAAACTGCGAGTTATTTGATAACTCGCAGTCCCAGCCGGCGACTCCCACCCGAACCTCCATGCCTTCCTATTCTCGGAATTAGGTTTTTTCCATACCTAACTTCGAAAATTATTTTCTTTCTTTTATTATTTTGGAAAAAATCCCTTTTGTTTTGGCTATTGTTAACACGTACATTTGAATGTTTTATATGTATTCCTTAGAGATAATCTTTAGTAGGATTGCCGGAGTACTAGGTTAGATATCCGGCCTACCTATAAATAAAGATATTCAACCATTCTTTACCCAATTTTTACGATTTAATTCCGAAACCTACAATTAGCATAGGATAATACTAGACCGATCGGATCGAACTCTATAGGAGATCGGCCGATTTGTCTATAATCTTGCCTGATTTGTCTTGATCCAATAAAAGAAGAGGTTTTGTAAGTATATCTTTCTAAGTTCCTATTATTTTTGGGTCGGGAGAGCTCACTTGCATTGATGATTCTATGATGCTTTTGATTGTCATTTTTCTTTTATTATATGTCTCAAATCATATGTTATGGACTATTTGTTCTATTTTTTCTTCAAGGTACTTATTTACAAGATGTGAGAGCTGCGTGAGGATGATTATGGGTTTTATTTGTTCTTCAATGTTTTTTTTTTTGCAATATGCGAGAGCTACGTGAATCTATACCTTAATTTTCTTTCATAGAATGACCATATGACTTGGATACAACTATATATTAAGATTATATTATGTATTGTTGTGACAATTCAGATCATGCGATGTTTTTATTATTCACCAAAATGAAAATTTTGTTTCCTTATTGCTCATAAATGAATCAGCCTATACATATATATTCCTCTCCCTTAACTCTCCTCGATTTCATCTGGTGATCGCTCGAATAATGTTCATATATGTAGGTCGGCCGACTTGTGTTACTTTGGTTCGTCGATCACTCATATGTGTTTTTGTATGTATATCCTTACACATGTTATTTTGCTTATATTTTATATATGGCTTCATAAATAATTATTCAAATCATTACCTTAACCTTTCGGAGTTCGATAATGACCCCTTTACTACAATTGAGTTTTGTAATTATTTGTGAGATTTGAGGCTCACATTTTAGTCATCATTACTTGCGGGAGATCATTAAAATGCAAGTCTATAAGATTGAAATCGAGGGTGACAATTTGTGTGTCATCTAGGTGCTCCATGACTTTGGAGTTGTTCGTGGGATGTCGAGATAATCGTATTCGACTCTATGTTAGACCTTTGTCATCATGTATTCACAAAAGTTAATAGTGTTGATGACCGTTTGACCTATTTAGGACACTCGACCCCAATAACACTATTTTTTTTTTACGATTCCAAACTTCGTGTCCTCATCCTAAAGCATATTATGGGTGGTACCGCTTTTAGTAGGTGAACTAACTTGACCACCGCTCCAAAATTACATCATCGAGCTGCTCCCTATTATCAACCGCTACAAAAATATAATTGTATATGCAATACTTTTATTACCAAAATTGTTTGTACTTGTATAATTGTATATGAAATACTTTTATTACCCTATTTTTTTATTTGATCAAATATAATATCTTCATGAACTCAAATATTTACTTTGAACATTTAATAGACAGTCTTGTTTGACGGCGGGTGTACGAATTGTGACATAAATTTGTTTACCCTTTGAAAGAATGCAAAAATTTACATACTATCGAAGCATGAAAAGAACATAATCTCTAAAACACCCAAACAACAAAAGCTGGAATACAAAGATACAAAAAGGAGCCAAAATCACTATACAGATATGGCAAAATCCATGTTTAGAGATCAGATCCTACCTACTGATGCTATTTCTTTTCCTGTTATTCGCTTTTCTTGTTCATACACTAATCGTTACCAACATCCACCGCATCCAAAGAATGCATCTCTTGCTCATTTCTTCTGGAACATCACCATGAAAAAGAAAGCTACAATACGGCTAGCCAATCCAGCCAGAAGAAGGTAGATCAAACATAAATTCCACCTCCTAATATCATAACCATAAGCCATCAAAGACCCACATCGGGTGATTAGCCACACGCCGTCGTACCTGTTTCATATCAAACATACCAACTCAAGATTATGTATCAAAACAGAAACAAAATCATAATGTAGAACAATAGAACATACCTTTCAGCATTGGAGAGGACAAAGGATTCCAAAGCCCATTTTGTGTAACAAAATTTCCCGAGCTCGTACATAGTACCACTGTCTTTTTCTTGATTGGCTACTAGTGTCAAAACAACAGGTAGAAGAACTGACCACACAGTTCAACATTCGACATGTCAAAATTGAGAAGATGGACATAGAAATAATTTAAAAAAGGTAATCTTGTAGAATTAATTACCAGTTGAGCTACACTAGGTTCGAGGCAGATGGCCAATATATAACCAATTCCGGTAACACAATAAACAAGACAAACCAAGATCATGTAGTTGTATAAGAAACTTGATCTTGGATTGTTGAAGAAGTAAAACATGGACAAGTATACCAAAGGCTTAACAAATACATTGAACAAATCACAAGTGTCCTTGGCAAGGAAGTGAGCGAGACTGCTCATCCCAGAAGCACTCTCTCTCCAGTACTGTAACTTGTCCAATGTGAATGATCTCAAAGCTGCAATCTTGCATAGAAGAGCTGCCACCCACAAATACATGGTTGGAATCAAATGTGTTTTTAAGGAAATAATCCACTTCGATTAGAGTCTCATATTTCACTTACAAACAGCAATGACTGTGTAAGTATAGCNTTTCGAGTTGCTCCAAAATCCTTCATCTCAATCTCAGCACTTAGGAGACCCTTCAGTTTTTAAATGTCATACTTGTTATTTGCAGCTATTAACATATCATCTACATACAGGAGCAGATAGATGAAATAATCATCCTTCAACCTGTTGTAATACATACAACTATCATAAGCACTCTTGTTTAACCAATCTCTATCATATAAGTGCCAAACCTCTTATACCACTGCCTCGAAGACTGTTTAAGCTCATATAAAGACTTCTTCAAATTGCAGACATAAATTTATTTTCTTGGAACTTGGAAACCATTCGGATGAGTAATGTATATTTCTTCTTCTAACTCTCTATGTAGGAAAGATGTCTTTACATCAAGTTGTTCGAGCTTTAGATCCTGATGCGCCACCATTGTTAGTAACGCTCTGATGGAAATATGTCTGACTACCGGCGAGAAAATCTCGTTGTAATCCACTCCCTCTCTCTGATGATAACCTCTTGAAATAACTCGAGCCTTATACTTGACCCCTTCAACAGGCGACATTCCTTCCTTCTTCTTATAAACCCATTCGCAAGTAATAATATTTCTCTCTCTAGGCGGTATCCCAAGTCCGATTCTTATGAAGTGACTCTATCTCATCTCCCATTGTTACAAACCACTATGCAACTCCAGACCCATATACAACTTCTCCATAGGTGGATGGTTCATGAGTATCCATCTCTTCAATAACCTTTAGAGCATAACTAACTATATCCTCAAAACCGTACCTTTGTGGAGGTCTTACTCCAACTCTTCTTGAGCATCCCTTAGATAAACTCTGGTTTATAGCTTTTGGTGGTTGATTTTCTAATGTTGTAGATTCGGGTAGCTCATCTTTTGAACAATGAATGTTTCTCTTCTTCTTGAGAAAAAGCTTAATTGGATCTCAACCTGTTTATCAACACTACTACTTTTCCCTAATTCCATTGGCTTTACAAACGATTTAAGCATAGAATTCTCATCAAAGATGACACTTCTACTCAGAATATCTCTTTTCAAAGACAGAGACCAAACATTGTATCCCTTGATGCCATCTCCATAGCCTACAAACACTCCTTTATTTTCTTGAGGCACTAGTTTACCCTCATTGACATGATAGTAAACTGTACAAACAAAAACTCTAAGATCATAATAGTCAGCATGCTTACCAAACCATACCTCATAACGTGTTTTGCAGTTTATGCCAGTGTGAGGTCCGTGGTTTATCAAGTAGCATGTTGTAGTCACTACTGCTGCCCAAAACCTCCTATCCAGATTCGCATTAGAGAGCATGCACCTTGCTTTCTCTAGTAAAATTTGATTCATCCTCTCCACTACACCGTTCTTTGTGGTGTATGCTTGATTGTATGATGACTAGAAATTCCATCATCCTTGTAGAATTGATCAAACTCTGACAAACAAAACTCCAAACCGTTATAAATTCACAACCTTTTGATCTTGATTCTCCACTAATGTTTTCCACTCCTTGAAGTTCTTAAAAGCTTCTCCTTTGTGTTTCATGACAAATAACCAAGTCATTCTTGAATAATCATCAATGATAGTAAGGAAATACCTCTGCCCTCCTAGAGACTAACATTAGGACCCCAACAATCCGAATGGATGTAATCAAGTGTGCCTTTTGTCATGTGAATCCCTTTGGAAACTTGTTGTGGTGTAGCTTCCCAAATAAACAATGCTCACAGAAGTCTAGACTCATGATTTTGTGACCACCAAGAAGATCTGCTTTTGCCAGAAGTTGCATCTCTCTTTCACCATTATGACCAAGTCTCATATGACATAACTTAGTCATATCATCCTTGTGAACCTCTAAAGATGCAACAAAAACAAACCCATAAACAGTAGAATCCTACAGGAAATATAAAGTGTCCCTTCTGACACCTTTCAGAATAACATCAGAGCCCTTACAGACATTCAAAACACCACATTCACCTTTGAAAAAAAACCCTTACTATCCAGCATACTCAAGGATATCAAATTCTTAGTAATAAGTTGAACATGTATGACCTCGTTCAATGTACAAAATCTCCCTTCATGTGTCTTGATTTTAATCGAGCCAATTTCAACCGCCTTGTAGACAGATTTGTTGGCCATGGAAATACTGCCACTATCTATCTGCTTGTAAGGTTTGAACTACTCTCTTTTAGGACATATGTGATAGGAAGCTCCAGAATCAAGAACCCACACATCATCATGATATGTGTGTCCACCAACAACCAAAGTAGTATCCTCATCTTATTTAAAATCATATTTTGCAAAAATTGCAGAATTAGACTCCTATGGTTTCTTTCTTTTAGGACATTTGTTCTTCCAATGTAGTTCTCCTTACAATAGATGCAGACGTCATTGGGCTTGGGACCTTTTGAAAAAGACGACTTATTGTTCTTCTTTCCTGATTGTCCATGTTCCTTGCTTGTATATAGACTAGATGCCTGGCCATCCCTATCTACACCACTTTCCATGTCCCTTGCTTGTATAAAGACTAGATTCCTAATCAATTGTATTCAATTGATCTAAGTGCTCACGAAGTTGCGTACCTTCTTGCATTCCCAGGCTAAACAAACATTGCTTCATAAGCAATTTGTTGGTGAGAGACTTCGTCATGTAGAGGCTCTCGAACTTCAACCACAGTTTGGCTATGGTGTCCTGATCCGAAACCTCGCATAAGACATCATTTGCCAGACACAACATGATGATCGAATGCGCCTTAGCCTTCTTAGTGTCCATCTCAATAGCAGCGCCTTTTTCCGTATCGAATTCCTCCATGTGAACTTGTCAATCGTCATGTTGAAAGAAGACATCTTTCTCCAAAATAACAGAAAATCAAAGAACCCAAAACTCTGATACTAGTTTGTTGTGCGGAATCACTAGAAAGAACATAATTTAACAAATAAGAAAGACAACACACATATTTATAGTGGTTCACCCAATAAAGACTACCTCCACTTTTCAAAGAGATTTTATTGAAGAATTTCAAACTCCATATGAGACGATAAACAGATGTAACTAGGTTATACAGATGACTGAAGACTAAGGGAACCCTATAATATATATATATATATATATATATATATATATATATATATATATATATATATATATATATATATATATATATATATATATATGAACAAAACCCTATATTTATGACAGACTTATACTTGATAGATTTTAAACTTGGTAGGTTTTATATCTGGTCACCAAGTATAAGACTGGGTCAAATAAAAAAATATTTGATTTTGCATATAATTTATTGATTTATGTATGTAACCTTTGGCTTAATTTGATTTATAACTATACATAAACAAAATTATGTAGACACTTTTCATGGATCTAGGTCTGAGAAACCAATTATATAATTAGAAAATGTGAGAAGATATGTTTATGATGAATATACGCCTTCATGATGGGGATAAGTTAATGGGTTGCACTTATGTCCATGTTAGAACCATATATTGGAATGTACTGAGGTGGTTCAAGAATACTATTATTGCTTACTTTTTTACATTTCCTGCTATAAGAGAGGTACTATAGTGTAGTAGCTTCTCTCACAATTCTCACTGTCTTTATTCAGCCTGTGTGCAATGCTCATGAACACGTATGGTGGTTCTATATTGGAATGGGTGCAAGATGAAGGCCTTGAGGTGTTTAATCGAAGCAATGAGGTTCTTGTATCTTACGTTAATAATTACGGTGGTTTTAGTATCTCAAGTGCTTTATGAGATATAGATAATTATACTTCAAATCCTCTGTAACCCTCTTTCTCTTACATCCTTCTTATCGCTCCATCTGTCATCGTCATAAATTTAATTATTTAATCCAAAATATACACTCTCTTGATTTCAATTCATCTTTTTGATACACGTTAAAAGTTCTCTTCCTTCTCCAGAATGCTTCCTTTGCTAGAGAAGACGTCAATCTCTTCGTTACATGTTGATGTGGGTGTTATTTCAAGGACCTAATCCGGCCGATCTCGTTGAGGGGCAAAGGTATTTTGAATGCTCATGTATTAAAAGTTTTGATTGTTGGCGACTTCGTGAATAAATCTTTACTTCACATTCAAAATACTATTCAGAAATGCACGAACCTTCATCTTCTACCAATGCTAAATCATATCTATGGAAGTAGAGTAGTAACAATGCCACTTAAACGAGATGACTAGATTAAATATCAATGTTAATAGTGATGGTCAGTTAAAAAATATTATGAAGTGGACAATTTGGCATATTTAATAAAATAATATGTACATTATGGTTTTGGTGCAAGAAACGTACCAAAGGTATTATAATCTCATCCTTGACCTCTGTGTATGTGTGCATGTTTGAAAGAGAAAATGATGATGAAAATAATTTCCCCATAAACTTCATTAGTCATAAGCTTCATTAGTTATCAGTAATGTATATATACAAGTTACAAGACTAAAATAATGGTCATATTTATATTAAGTATATGCAAATAAAAAGACTTGTAACATCAACCCTTAATACACACTAATATCAAGAGACTTGTAACATCAACTATTAATACACAATAATACCAAGAGACAAATAACGGAAACAATGTAATACACATTAATACCCCCGCAAGATCAAGGACGGTCACGAACTTGAGCTTGGACCGCAACACACAAAAATTTAGTACAGCCAAGCGGCTTGGTAAATATATTTGTAATTTGATCTTCAGACGAGAATTGACGAACTTCCAGTTGCTAGGACTCAACGTGTTCTCACAAAAAAAAATCAAGGTGGATATATTTCGAGTGAGAGCCGACCACGGGGTTGACGGTAAGGAATTGTGCTCTCATATTGTCACAAATTAAGGAGCAATGGTGGAGATGGTGTAGTAAGACGGAGTTCACGTATGAGCTCAGCGGTGGTGTAAGCAACAACCTTGTACTCTGCCTCAGTGCTCGACCGAGCCACGACACGTTGTTTTCTCGAGTCCAACTGATGAGGTTATCGCCAAGGTAAATAGTAAAGCCATATTGTGACTAAAAATCAGTTTTGTCAGCGACCCACCCGACGTCACTGTAAGCCATGAGTCGAGGTGAAGTGGAAGGACAAATACAGAGCCCGGAGGAAATAGTACCTTGGAGATAGTGAAGGATACGCTTGACAACTTGTCAATGAGGAGTGTGAGGCGATTGTATAAATTGACATACACGATTAACGGCATAGGCAATGTCGGGGCGAGTGATTATGTTATATTTATCACCACCTTACCCCCATTATGCCCACCGTTACGCCCGTAATTGGGCGTAAGGTGAGCGTAACTGACGGTGATGTTCGAAAAATTTATTTTGTCCGTAAAGAGGTTGTAAGGCCTGACGTTGGACACTGTCTTTCCACCTGCTGTGATAATCCGAGATTCCACCTCATCCATCCGTCTTTTCAATCAATATCACCACCCACCTCCCCGTCATACACACCTTCCTAATCCTCCTCACATTCCTCATCTTCATCTCAATCCCTTACCCGTTCCTCGTCCTGTTCTCTCAACCACCATTCCGACATCCCCTATAGCCCATCCTCACCTCCCATACAACACATAACCTCTCCGCACACTCTTCCACTACCTCCATCACTTCACCATTACTCATTTTGCCCCTCATGCATTCTTTTGACCCTCACCTAACCGTCCATCTCCCACACCAATCAACCACTCCCCTTTCCCCATCCACATGAAGCCACCCTCTCCTAACATCTCCCTTCATTCCCCCGTCATTGATGTAAGAGCTTTAGTGTTTAGGAGCTGAGCCAGGGTTGCCGCCTCTGCGGGTCCAGAGGGCCGCCCCTGCGGCTGGCTCTGTGTTCCGCCCCTGCGGCCAAGGAGCCCGCCCTTGCGGTTTCCTGCGGCTGCAACCGGCTTTGTTGACCGTTGGACCGTGCTTTACTCTTTCCTCTCTTCCTTCTTAAGCTTCTTCTTGGCTTCTGATCAAGGGTTTCATCCTTCATTTCCAGCTGCCACGATCTTCTTCTCTCCTCATTCTCCTTTGATCTTGTCTTGAGTTCTTCTTATTTTGGAAGAGCAAGCTTGTGTAGACTTTAGATGGTGATGATGTTGAATGTTGTGTTGAGATATGAAGAGCCAACTGAGAGGTGTTAGTGTTGTTTTCCTTGCTTAGGCCACTGCAGTAGGTAAGCTCCTTTCTTCTCTTCTTTCTTCCTTTGATTCCTTTTCCTCTTCCTTAGCTTAGGATTAGATATGCTAGGCCCATATTGATGTATGTATATATGTATGTGTATGAAATGGGTTATGGAATGGTGAAGACGTGAATTCATTACGTGAAGAGTGGAAGAGAAGTCAAGGATCACGTTCTGCACTGTCGCCGCCCCCGCTCCAGTGAACCGCCGCCCCTGCGGCTACGGTCACCGCCCCTACGTGGAAGCGTCTCCCTGCCTGCGGCTTCTGTTATTTTTCCCCTACGTCTCTTCTGTCACGCAGGTGCGTCTTGTACATGATCTACTTAGAGTAGTATTGATCCTTTCCTTTCCTAGTATGAGCGGGTTAGTAGCATGCTAGGCATGTGTGTGAGGATAAAATAATGATGAGTATGTTATTGATATGTGCCGGTTATGGCTTTGAGGTTTAGTAGATTATCGAGGTTTATAAGTTGGATATGATCCTTATGGATCCCTTGGGTCTAGGTGTGACCCCTTTGATTGATAGGAGATTTTATATCTCTTTATGCCTTGTTATTAGGCAGTGTTTCCTCCAGATTGGAGTTGATCGTGTTGAGAGTACACCGAGGTTGAGGTTATCTTGAGGTTGAGGTAAGTCTATAGGACTTACTTAGCTACCATCCTTATATTGGATGTATGCATGAGTGGTGTGTGTTATATGCTTGATAGCATGCGATGTTGATTATTACCGACCTATGGTTTAGTGATCTCCCACTGTAGGGCCGTGATAACTTGTCCTTTCATCCCGCTGGGATTCTGGGAGGTTCTCTGTGGGCAAGCCAGATATGGTAAACGGTTCGGGCACTCTCCATTCCCATAGGGTATACGGGGAGGTGTTCCAGGCACCACTCCAGCTAGCTATGGGACCCAGAGGCGAGGATTATATATATTCCTCATGTCACATATATTCATATTCATAAATATACATTTTGAGTGTTGGACTGTATAAAGATAATTAACCGGATAAATGTGTGACAGCATGATTATGTGTTTATGATTCCTTGATTTGTGTTTCTGCTTATGCATTATCTATATATATGTATGGTTAGCTAACGGTTTTATACCGTGTTGTAGATGCTTTGCAGGTTAGGAGAATTGCAGAGTGATCCAGATGGGGTGATCTGCTGAGGGCTCCGTACACTAGGATTATGTGAGGGTTATGGGATATTTCGTATGTACAGATACATGTTAGTTTGTAGTCAGCGGTTCTTCTGTAAACCTTTTGATTTATATATACAGTTTGATGTTTTGGTTTTATTCTATTTGTGCCTTGTTGTAAGATCCAGTGAACTTGTTGTCAAGCTAGGGTCAAGATCCATTGTGAGATCCTAGTCCAGTAGCGCCCCGAGTCCTACGGATTTGGGGTGTTACAATTTACGTCGTGCGAAGCCCACCAAGACTCCCTTCCTAGCTACGAGCTTCCGCACGTGGACTCGGACGCGGCCGTGGATTTGGATTCCCACCCCCTTAGTCTTCCACATGGGTCGATCTAATAACCAAAACAAGCGATGTAAAGGAGGCAACCCATGGGTTTGATATTCCTTTCCCTTTCCTTGTTATTTGCTTTTGTCATTTGCTTTTTTTATTTGCTTCTGTTTGTTTTTCCCTTTTCTAGATGATAGTTATTGGACGTGCCATATGTCGGACCTTTGGAGTCTTTAGTTTACACTCATGGATATTGGAAGCCTTCATCACTTCATTCCACACTTCTATCACCTTCCCTCTCTTGTTGCATCTGAATTGCATTATTCTGTTAGTATCTTCCTCTCTTTAATTTTTTTTCACATCGAGGACGATGTGTAGTTTAAGAATGAAGGTCTTCTACTAACATTCGCATATCATGTTTCTCTTTCTTGTCAAACATTTCATATTTGCACTTTTCCCTTTTATTGAGTTTTTTCCTTTTCGCATGCATTCATAAAAACAAAAATACAAAAAATATTGCATTTATAGTAGATCGAGTCGACTGTCATCTTATTTTACTTCTTGCTATTGTCATGTTATTTCCCTTGACTTGTTGATGACGATTTAGATTTAATACTTCTTGCTATTGTCTATGTACATGAGTTTTTGAATGATTATTAATAATTAGCCTTCCCAAACAATACCTTGTGAGCGCTCTTGCTTACGAACATGCATTTTCTTCTGTTCTCTCTTTGCCATTATTTGAGTGCTCTCCAGCATGTTTAGTTTCTTCTAAAACTTGCGATTGACTCTTTTTCATAACTACACGTTCATTTGATTCTATATGCATTGATATTTAAATAATTGAGGCCCTTTATACATGATTTCTTTCTATTATCCACTTCTTGATTTTATATTATCCCTTCTTTTGGTCCCCTCAAAATGCCTCACAACCATGATAGCCTCATTTGACCCTATCCAAGATTGTGTTGCAAGAAAAGAATGAAGAAATAAATTATAGGCTATCCTTGAATAATGAAAGTAAACTCAGGAAGTGAAAGCGCGAGTTTTGAACCATATATACCATTGTTGAAGATCTTTCCATGTTTGGTGGAGAGGACGAAAAGTTCCGGCTAAATGTGTTGCGACAAATAAATAGTGATCTAGTTCAAAAGTGAACGAAAAACTTATCCTTGACAGAGAAGTCAAGAATTAAAAAGTCAAAGTGATATGGTCAATGAAGAAGAATCAATTATGAAGAATAGTTTGAAGTGATGATGCCTTGAAGGACTCTCGAGTTCAAAAGATTCGATGCCCCGGATACATTTGCCAAATTTGCCTAGTCTTTTGGCATACCAATATCACTTATCCATGTCTCATATCCCCGTTACACCTTTATAAAAGACCTCTTGATATTTATCTTGCATTTTAGTCTCATTGATAGGTGGTGGAGTTTGAGAACGCCTTGATCAAAAGCCTATGGTCAGATCTATTCATGTTTGTTGAGTTTGAGAGTTTATTATTATATCCCAAGACACATGGTGAGATTGAGAGCATACACATTATCCCTTGAGCGGTTTGAAAGTCTATGATTCTTTACTCTTTCCTTGAGTTATGATTGACGTTATGATGATATAGTTTGATTTGTTTTTTTTCCTCCTAGTTTAGACCCTCATTGGATATTACACATAGCATACATGCCTATACCTTTTCATATGAAAAACTCTCGCTTTCTATATTTCGGTATCTACCTTGGCTTTTCTATGTTATATGCATTTTAATAACAACGGAATTGCATAATCCCTGAAGTCAGAGCATAACGATAATCAAAACGACTGAGGAATTGAACATGAAGTCCATACACAAAACTTCCTACATGAAGAGATTCAATAACAACGAAGAAATGGATTGTTACGCCCATGTTATGCTCATAAGAGACCGTAATAATGATGGTATTCGTCTAGAAGTCCAGAAACGTCAGTCCAACCCAATTGTGGAGGTTACGCTCTCCGTGACGCCCTGTTACGGATTGTTACGCCCGTAAGGGGGCGTAAGAAAGCGCAACCCTCAATATAACACCTTATCCTTTGGCCGCGGAAAAAGTTTGATCACCCGAGTTGTATTTTAGGAAATTTGTGTAAATATTTGTAAACCCTAGAGGCCTTACCTCCCCTATATAAGCACGGGTTGGGATTACGGTTAGATATCAATTCCATTAACCGCTTTTGAGTTCTTTCATTCTTCTTCTTCTTCTCTCTCTCTCTTATTCTAATAGGTTGTCATTGTTAGAGTTGTTGTGTAAGGTTCTCCCTAGAACCAAACTTTTTGAGTTACAATCTTTCATGTTTCAATAAATTGTTTTCTTTGCTTTATATCATAGCATGTCTAACTAGTCTCCTTCCTTGATCTAAGGATTCGGATGAATCCTATAATGCTTTAATTTTGTTGATTTCATATATAATTGTGAATTAGGATCTTTGATAATCCTTCAATTCAAAGGGCTTAAGTCTATCTGTTAATTACTTCGTTAATACGGAGTGGCGTTTTTAATTGGTATAAATAAAACAAAGTGAAGAACAAAACAATTTTGTTTTATTGGAAAGAATTGAAAAGAGCTTGGTTGAGAGAATACTAGTCTATCAAAGCCTCGGAAAATCCTAATAATCATAGATTTCACTGGTCTTTGTACCTTTTTAAACTAATGAACTTTAGAAGAAGGTTTACCTAGGTAATTTCCAGGTTTCTAAATGCGAATGAGTTTTCCTACACTCGCCGAACCGTTGAATTGAGAGCTACCTGAGTTGGAAAGCACGGTCTTGTTTTGTCTATGCCCAAGGCTACTTTAAATGATTATCTGTTTTATTATTTATCAATGTTTACAAACTTATATATGCATCAATAGTCTTAATACATTATAGTGGAAATTCTCTACTTCCTTAAATCATTCCTCCCTATAATTGTCTCAAATCAAGAATTGCCTTTATTGTCTTTCCTGCTTTCTCTTTGCTAGTTGTTTTCAACCGATATAACTAATCATTATCGTTTTCTAAATCAGACACGCTCCATGAGATTCAATAACCCGTATACTATAATTGATCCCGTATTCTTTCCGGGGATATAGTTTTATTACGGTAAAACTTACAACATCAATGTCGTTGTTGGTAAGATGGTGCATGAATCTTTTGGAAATGGTCATAAGTCTACCATGGACCAAAGTCCACATAAGTTCGCATCCTCTCTAGTAAACCGGTCTTCCAAAGAAATCGGAAGATCTAGCAAACAATATAGTCCATATTGCATAGGGGACATAAATTGCACAGCGCGGAGGCCATATAGTACAAGCTATTCGGTTCAATTAAGCTTCCAAGACATAACGTCATTCAATTCTAGGTCAATGTTTAACGCACAAGAATCCATCTTCATTAACGTATCCGATGGAAGAATGGAGCCGATTCCAATCCCACCAAGTGTAATGTCCGAAAATTTTAATTTCCAGAAACGCTACTGGCGTTCCCAATTTTAACCGAACAACCTTCTGTTACCGATTCAAACTTTATAATTCGTATCCGGGCTTGATCTAATAGCACTTAACTTGGGCCTAATCTTAACCTATCTTTACACGAGCCCGTGATCTACCTCGGATGAGCCCAACTTGCCTTCTTATCTGAAACCAAGGCCTATCTACTTTTGTTTTCTTCAATTCCAGCCCACTAACCCTGTAGCCCGTATTCTCGGCCCATTCCCATTGTCTCGGCCCAGGAGCAGTGTTGATCTGCAGCGTACAAGCCGTAAGCAGCTGGCCATCGACAAATTTCATCCTTTATCTCTTGCAACGGATTCGTACACTCTCTGTAGACAAAACGGCCACGTACAGAGGATGGGGACCATTGTGACAGCTCACGTCGTGCTTGGAGCTAGCTAGCCAAGGTGGGAAGAGCCACAAATGCCGCCTTCACCATCAAACACCACGCTCAACGCTATGCCACTTCTCCTCTGAGCATCTCGCAGTAGATCTGCTTTACCTTCTCTCACAATAACAAACGAGCTCCTTCTCCCTCTCTAAACACACATAGACTTCACCGGTGCGTCCCTCCACCCTATACGACCGAAAACTACCAGCAAACTCTCGCCTTCACTCCCCTCTGCAGTTCATCCTACTCCCTTGCTCCTCTCCTTCTCCACACACCAACAACCTCTCCTCTGTGCAGCAATATATTTCCTCTCCTCTGCGAAACTTCCGTCCTCCTCTTGAGCACCCATCACCTTGCTTTCTCATCTCTGTCCAACAATGTTGTACCGGCCGAGATTTCTCTTGCCTCCCTCCCCCTCCATTCGAGCCTGAGCAGCAACCATCACCTTCTTAGATCCAAGCACGAGAAAGACGAACAAGCTAGCACCGACGCAACCTCCCTAGGATCCAAGATCAACAACAGTAAGCTACATTTCTTCTTATTTGGTAGAGATGTAAGCTTGGCTACTTCGCTACTTCTTCATGGTCGAAGACTGATGACCATCTGTTTCCCTTGTTCCTCCCCAGCTGAGCTAACACAAGTCGAGACCACAAGCATAGAAGGAAAGCCTTCTTCCTTGCTTAAGTCAAGAAACTAACCCCTGCGTAAGTACCTTTCCCTTCCTTTTTTTTCATATTCGACTAGTTGGGACATCTCTAACCCGTCCTATACTCACAGGAGCTCCCAAGAACCGAACCTTAGATCTTCATTTTGTGCCCAGATTTCCTGTTTTTCAGTCCATGAGCAGCCGACTTTAGAGGGCGAGTTAGGTATGTTTAGCTTACTATTTACGGTTGAAATTGTGGTTTACCATAGTTGTTCTTGTGTTGTTAGTCGTGGAAAAAGTTGAGAATGATCCAACGGTTGGATCGGAAATGGCGGGCGTCTAAAGTTGGGTCAAAAACATGCTTTGGAGATAGATGAAAATTTTGGCTAAGTATAAGTTTGGATGTTAGGATAGGGACCTTTGAATTTTTGTGTAGGTTTGATGTTATGGTTTTTATGATTTCCGATGCTTATATCTCGGAATAGGTATGGCCTAGTATGTATTTCGGAATTTTTGAGGAACGTTTGATGTGGTTAGCTCGAGGTTAAAGTAGTGAGTTATCTAGGTGACGTTTAATGTTCCTTTAAGGATTTTCTTCTTGATTTGAAAGTTCGGGGATCTCTAGAACTTGTTTAGAGTCGTTTAATGGATCATAGATGTGGTTAGATGTTTTCCGGAAGTTTAGAGACTCGTTTGACCGTTCTAAGATTTTTAAGGAAATTCGGGGTCAAAACCGTAATTTCCTTAAAAGTTAGTTTTGGGACTTAGGATGTAAGTTTGAATATACCACACCAGTAATGAATCTTTTAGGGTTTGAGATGTTGTTGGACAATAGTTAGGATCTTAGACCCGTGTTGGGCACTTTTTGGAATTATAGGAAAGTTAGGGGCGTTTTGGTAATTTTGGTAAAAGTTAGGGTTTTGGCCGTTCTTTATTTCTAGAACTTCCCGTTTGGTCTAAAAGCTTTAAAAAGCTTCTTAGATGTTAGTTCAGATGCTTAGATGTTTCCGTTTTCACCAGGTCGTTGAGATCACGTACGGACGGATCGGGTTTTTAGCAAGTTTGGATATCATACCAGTTCAGGTAAGTCGTATGACTTACTTAGCCTCTATTCTTTGTATTAGCATGTATTTCTAAAGTGTGTGTGTTGGGTGTTTTCTAATCATAACTTGACTAGGACGACGTTACGTTTTATTAGACCCAAGTTTATGAAAACGGGTCGTAGCATCACTGCCCATTCTATGCCTAGAGTTTGGGAGGTTCTCAGTGGCCAGACCATACCGGTACAAGGTGAGGTGCATCGGATCCATCCCGGTTGGTATACGGAGACCGAGGCGAGTTTCGGGAGATTCTCGTGCTACAAAATAAGTTGAACTAATAGAAGTGAATCACCTTAATTAAAGATAATAAGACGGTTTGGGTGTAACATGCTGATGTGTTTACTTTCCGCTCTATATGTGATTGTGTTTTAGTATACATTCTAATGCTTTGAATAGTTAGCTAACGGTTTTATACCGTCTTATGTTAGACGCACAACAGGTTAGGACAGCTGCTGAGTGATCCGGAGTTGGTGGTTAGCCAGGTTCCCATACAAGGTAGTCGGACGATGGGTTTTCTTTATTTTCATGAAACTAGACTCGTTTCTTTCGTTTGGATTCTAGTTCATGTAGTGATGGCGGACATTCTTTTCCGCACTTTATGGTCTCTTGCATGTTTTCGGACTTTATTCGGTTTTTAATACGTTGTGCCTTGTGGAAGATCTAGTGATATTGTCGTCAATCTATGGTCGGGACCCACTGTGAGGTCCTAACTCGTGACGCCCCGAGTTCCCAGAATTTGGGGTGTTACACCAAGATCCCTCCACCCAATATTCCATAATAACCCTAGTCCAAGACATAGCCACCGGGATCAATGTGCAAAACTCTATTTCCATGGTTTTCATCGCAGGTGAACCCATCAACATTTGGTGACGATCACCCAAGATTTTATGTAATGTATGGGATGAGTACTTGGGCGTTATGCAAAGAAAAACAATTGTAAATTTTTTAAATATGTATATCTGTGGAGTAAGTTTTATTCATCGAATATGATCAGATGGATAAGTTTTTGACAACCTACTATAACATGGATTGTCGATGCTTTGTGCAAAAAAACCCCCGAAGATCGTCCTCGGTTTAAAGATAGCGCCTATCTCGGCATACTCCGGAGCACAATGCAAGATAGACGTTGGATTATTTCTAGTAAGGTTGATTTTACGGGTAAATGTCACGTTAAAATTAATAATATACCAAGATTGTTTGTGCGATGATAAACTTTCCTATCCAAAGTTACCAGTTTCAAATTCAACAAACAAGAAAGACAACACACAAATTTATAGTGGTTCACTCAATAATGGCTACGTCAACTTTCAGAAAGATTTTATTGAGGAGTTTCAAATTACAAATAAACAAAATGATTGGATGCAAATGGAACACTACAATATATAAAGTAACGAAACCATAAGTTATACTTGGTCACCATGTATAAGAATTGGTCAAAAAATAAAGGCTCAAACATATGACAAATCCAATTAAAGGCATGCATATTAACAAGTCTCCACCTTGACTTGAATCTTTACACATATACTAGATGCATTAGTCAAAGCTCATACTAGCTCCTCTCTCTATCTAGTTGGGCCCATTGAACACTCAACAACTTCTAAAATTTAGCAAGTCCAAACAATGTTGTAACTTGTGGTGGGGTATTGGCTTGATGGACATATCAACAAGATTATCATCAATACCTACTTTCTTCACCTTGATCCTCTTCTCACTTCTCAAGAAATAATATCTGAAGTCAATATGCTTAGTCTTTTCATTATGAACCTGGTTATTGCCCAAACAAATTGCAATCAAATTGTCATAATATACAATAGCCTGATCGTGATGTACACCTAAATCACTAATCCATCCCGTTAACCAAGTTATCTCTTTAGTTGCTTCTGTCAATGCAATGAACTCTGCTTATGTGGTAGACAAAGTGATTGGTTTCTTTCCATCTCACAACAGAACCACCAAGAGTAAAAACATAACCGCCCATAGATCTTTTTTTATTAAATCTCTTGAATAATCAAAGGCAGAGTACCTTATGACCAAAAATTGTGTATCATTATCAAAAGCGATCCCAATGTCAAATGTACCTCTAAGGTACCGAAATGTCCTCTTCATAGCTTGATAGCTAGTGTTCTTTTCTTGGTTACCCCATGAACCTACCCCCGACACTAACATCTTATGCTAATTCTGGTCTTGTATAGACCATAACATATATCAAACTTCCTACTGCACTAGCGTAGAGGACTCCCAATATATACTCATTTTTCTCTTTCGAATGAGGTTAAAAGAGAGTGATAAGATGGATGTCAACAACACTAGATAAAAAAAAAAAGCTTATGACCCCGATATTTAATAATCTTCATTTCTAGAATTTTTCGAGTTGCTTCTAGATCCTTCAACGAAAACTGAACACTTAGAAGACCCTTCAGTTTCTGAATGTCATACTTGTTATTTGTAGCTATTAACATACAATCTACATGCAAGTTCAAATAGATGAGAGTTTCATCCTTCATCTTGTTGTAGTACACACAACAATCATAAACACTCATACTGTAATTAGTATCTATCATATAACTATCAAATCTCTTGTACCATTGTCTTGGATACTACTTAAGTCAATATAAAGACTTCTTCAACTTGCAAACATAGTTTTCTTCCCCTGGAACTTGAAAACCTTCCAGCTTACTCATGTATAATTCTTCTTTTAACTCTCCATGTAAGAAAGTTGTCTTGACATCAAGTTGCTCGAGCACTAGATCTTAATGTGTCACTATTGCTAATAACATTGTGATGAAGGTATGACTCACCACCGGCGAGAAAATATCATTGTAATTCACTTCCTCCCTTTGATTAAAACCTCCTGCAACAATTTGATCCTTATACTTGACCCCTTTAGCAGGTGATATCACTTTCTTCTTCTTGAAAACCCATTTGCAAGTAATAATCTTTCTCTTTCTAAGTGGTATGACTAATTCCCAAGTCCGATTCTTATGAAGTGACTCAATCTCATATCTCATTGTTGCAAATCACTATATAGCTTCAGACCCATATACAACTTCTCTATAAGTGGATAGTTCATAAGTATCCACCTCTTCAACAACCTGTAGGGCATAACCTACCATATCTTAAAAATTGTACTTTTGTCGAGGTCTTACTTTAACTCTTCTCCAGCAACTCTTAGCTAAACTCTAGTGAATAGCTTCTAGTGGTTGATTTTTTGATGTTGTGGATTCTGGTAGCTCATCTTTTGATGTGGATGCTCCTCTTCTTCTTGAGTAAGAAACTTGATCTCCACTTGTTTATCAACACTGCTACTCTCCTTGATTCCATATGCTTTGTTGTCGAATTAAGTATAGAATTCTCATAAAAAACGACACTTCTATCAAAATAACTCTCTCGGATGAAGAACAAACTCGGTATCCGTTGACACCATCTCCATAGCCTACAAGCACTCCTTTAATTGCTTGATGCTCTAGTTTATCCTGATTGACATGAGAGTAAACGGTACAACCAAAAACCTTAAGATTAAAATAGTCAGCAAACTTACTAGACCACACCTCATAAGGTGTTTTGTTGTTTATGCCAGTGTGAAGTCTGCGGTTTATTCAAAATCAGTAGCATGATGTATTCATTGTTCCTACCAAAAATCTTTGATCTAGTTTGCATTAAAGAGCGTACACCCTGCTCCCTCTAATAGAGTCCGATTCATCCTTTTATCTACACTGTTTTGTTGTTGTGTATGTTTGAATGTATAACTACGAGCTATTGCAACATCCTTGAAGAACTTATCAAACTCATACGAACAAAACTCTAGACCATTATCAGTTCGTAGCCTTTCGATCTTTTTTCCGTGTTTATTTCTCCACTAACGTTTTTCACTCCTTGAAAGCTTCTCCTTTGTTTTTCATGACAAACGGGATTTAAAAAATCCAATTGTTTAAAACCAAATATCCATTTTATTATTATCATGTAAATCTAATTCATACAAATCATGTCACAAAGAGCCTCAAACCACTCAAGAAGAAGAAGAATCTGGCCCTCCAAAGAAGAAGGATGAGCCTAGGTGTTTGATACTCTTTAGTGAAGAGCCCCATTACATTTGGATTGAGATTCATAATCATGAATCGTTTTCGGGTCTGGTTCAACGTTATAGCCGTTGACACTAACATACGTAATTTGTCACATAACTCACCTCCCCCCCCCCCTCCCCCCCTCTTCTTGTTGAAAATGTCCACTTCCATTTTTGTAGTGGCGATGGAAAGTTACGGTAAAGCTCCCTTCCCAAACTCACGAAGTTGAATGCTAAATAAAGATATGATATGACTGAATGAGGCCAATATCCAACCGACAACTTTTCATAAATAAACCATATGTTTTCAATATTGCGATCCTTATACAGAATAACACAAAATAAACATAAGAAGACATTTAAAACGTTTTCACAAAATTATCTAAGCAACATGTCATGTAATAGTCCTATGGATTAACCACAATAATCCTTTTGACTCAAGATTAACCCATTTTGCTTCGAAGTGTGATTATCACTTTAAATATTGTAAAAGATTATGAGTTCAAGGTTTGATACCCACTAAAATTCATGGATTGACAACAATATTCTATTTGACTTGAGTGTAATCATTTTGTTGGGAGTGTAACACCCATTTCAAAAACTGAAAAATTTAGGACTTCAAGACCTCATAACCACTAAAACTCGTGGATTGACTACAATATTTTATATGACTTAAGTGTAACCGTTTTATTGGGAGTGTAATTCTCACTTCAAAAAATGTTAAAAGTTATGAGTTTGAGGCCTTTGTCCTATTAAATTTGATTCATGTAACAAACTAGTTGATTGACCACATAGAGAGCAATCTATTTTGTTGGAAAGTGTGGTCTCACATAAAAAAAAAATGTATATTTTATGATCCCAAGGCCTCAGGCTCACTCAAACGTTGCCTTTGAATTATGTAATAGTCATAGATTGACCACATTACTACCTTTGAGAAACCCAACAAAATGGGGATTATGAATCCCACTAAGAAAAAGTTAGGAGCTTGATGGCTTAGACCCATTCAAATAATACCATTGTAATCCCACTCTAACAAACTTGTGGGTTGACGACATCACTCAATTTGACTCGAGAATAACCCAATGTCGAGGTTACGGCTCTTAAATCGAAAAGTATTCATACAAAAAACTAGTCACTCGAGTAATATTAGCTCTTGAAATCAATCATTAACTAATTTGCATTCTAGTAATAGACCAGGTCTCTAACAAAAATAAATTAAAATAGGCCATGTTGTACGTAGAAATAAGTCATAGCATGGGCCATGACCAATGCTCTAGTCAAATTTGATGAATAAAATAGTCGTTACTTAGTTGACCCACAGAAAGGTGAAATCTTTTATATATATATATATATATATATATATAATAAATTAAAATAGGCCATGTTGTACGTAGAAATAAGTCATAGCATGGGCCATGACCAATGCTCTAGTCAAATTTGATGAATAAAATAGTCGTTACTTAGTTGACCCACAGAAAGGTGAAATCTTTTTATATATATATATATATATTACTAAAATTAGCCGCATTTTACTTACGTGTCGCATGTTAAGGAATGTTACGTGATATTTTTTTCGAGTTATTTATAGATTTGCCACAATATACTTACCGATTTGCCATTAATTTTTTTTAAAAAGAAATTCTTATCAAAATTACTAAACAATCAACATATCACACCACCTATAGAGAAAAATAAAGATGAGTTTTGGAGAAGTATCATTAATCTTTCAAAAAGTTTTAATTGTCCGTCCATGATTATGGAAGACTTAATAATATTGTAAGCCATTCCGATAAAGCGGGAGAGATAAGACCAAACAATAACAGGTTTCAGAGAATTAACCATTTAATGCAAGAATGTAATCTCATGGATTTAATATCGAGAGGAAATGAATTTACATGGAGAAAAAGAAAGGAAGGTGATAATAATACTTTGAAAAACTCGATAGAGCTTTGGCTCACTTTGAAATTATGAATAAGTACAATCAGATACATGTCTAGAACCATCCATTTACTACATCAGATCATTGTATGATATCTATCAATCTGAGTAACTCAAAACAAAAATTTAGAAACAAACCGTTCAGATATGAGGTGATGTGGAATGAAAGGAAAGATTGCGAAAATATTATTAAACAAGCGTGGCGTCTTCATGTGTCAGGCACGAATATGTTCAAATTATGTAAAAAACTGAATCTGACAAAAGTAAAATTAAAACTATGGAGTAAAAGTTGCTTTGGCAATATTAATAAACAGATTAAACTGGTAGATAATGATATCGAGAAATTGCAAAATTTAAATTATAGACAATATAGCCAATATGTTAATGAGAAATTAATAAGATTAAATAAAAAAAGAGATCGCTTAGTTGATTTTCAACAAAAATATTGGAGACAAAGAGCTAAATCAACTGCATTTGAAAAAGAAGATAAGAATACTAAATATTTTCATAGGAAAGTCACTGGCAGAAGAAATAGGAAGATGATTAACAGTATTAAATGTAGCGATGGCCAATGGGTAAATAAGGAAGATGATATATGTGATGAATTCACATCGTTTTAAGGCATCTGTTGGCAACCAAAATATATGTGATCAATTCCTACAAGTGATCACAAATGAAGTTTCTAATGAAGATAATGCCCTTTTAACAATACAGTTCTCGAACAGTGATATTAAGAAGGCAACTATTAAGAAGGCAACTTTTGATATTGGAAGTGAAAAATCCCCAGGGCCAAATGGTATGTCGGCTGGATTTTTCCAGAATCATTGGGATATTGTTGGTCAGGATGTTGTAAGGCTGTCAAAAGTTTTTACCACTCCGAAAAGTTGTTAAAACAAGTTAATCATACATTTATTACCCTAATCCAAAAAAATGAGAATCCAATCTCTACCAATGACTTCAAACCAATGAGTCTGTAACGCCCATAATTTTATTCCGGACTTAGAGCGTTTTATAGATCTTTCCGCATGCACGAGGTGCCGAGTGCCGGGATTTTATTTCCAAAATCCTGAGCCGACTCGTCGTTTTTCCCTTTTTTTCCGCTTTTCGACCTTTCGTTCCGAATCGAATTGACAAGGGGTCATTTCTGACCCCTCGTTCCGGGCAAATGGGACAAGATGGCTGCTGTCCCATCTTGGCAGCCTTGTCCCCTCCCTCTCTCTCCTCCACCCTCTTTCACGTTAGATTCATTCCTCCCTTCCATTCCTCTCTTTTGCTCTCTTCTCTTCTTCCATTTTGTGTGGAGATCTTGTTGTGGACAGCTTGGAGAGGCATTTCAGATCTGTTGGTAAGCTCCTTCCTCTCCCTCACCTCTCTTCCTTGCTGTTTTTCCCTTCTTCTTCTTCTCTCCTTCATCCATGGCTATGGAGGAAGATCTTGAGGAGTTTTTGCCCAACTCTTTGCATGGATAGGTTCTTAGCTCGATTGGGTCAAGGAGAGGTGCCCAAGACCAGTGATGGGTGTTTGGAGAAGATCCAGCAAGAGAAGAGGGAATTTGGAGCCAAGGATCCACGATCGAAGACGAAGAAGACGACGTTCTGCAGCACGACCGCGGGGGCGGATCATCACGGCCGCGGGCGCGGATGGCCGCAGGGGCGGCTCAGCACGTCCGCGGGAGCGGCACAGCACCGCCGCGGGTGCGGCTCGGCATGGCCGCGGGGGCGACGGCAGGCTCACGGCCCAGCACAGCCGTAGGCGCGGCTCGGCACGGCCGCGGGGGGGCGGCTCCGGGGCTCCAGGACACGACGGCCGCGGAGGTGGCTCCCTTCCGCCGCGGGTGCGGCTGGCAGCGCCGCAGGGGGCGGCCTCTGGTTACGCAGGGGCGGCTCCTGCTCCGCCGGGGTGCCAGCTTGACTCCGCGACTGCGTTTCTTCGACAGTAGGTTCCTCGTCTCCTTTCCTCTTCGTTCCTTCCTTAGTATTGATGTTGGATCATGTTAGTAGCATGCCTAGGATGGATCTAGAGTAGCTTGGAATGCCACTTAGTGGTTGTGAACCTAGGAGCCCTTAAGGCTCGTTGTAAGTGATGGATATGAGCATGTGAGCATGATGGACCTTCTAGGCTAGCTTGTGCCTCTTTGGTTGAGGATTACTCTTGTGGAATTATGGACTGTTGTGGGCTTTTTCATGTGTGGAGAGTGTGATGTGTACTTGGGACCTAGGATGCATTCCTAGCTTGAGGGTTAGGTGATCTTGCATAGATCACTAGAGTGAAGTCTAAGACTTCTTGAGCGTGAGTATGTATTGATATGCATATCTCTTGTGAGCAGGTTGTGGGTGTGAGAGCCCATTTCTTTTGGACCGAGATCGGACCATAGCCGAGATTTGCTTTGGCCGAGATTGGCCTTTCTGCACCCGCGGGCTTGACCCCGCCCCTGCGGGTTCCCGCTCCTGCGGTTTCCGGCGGCTACAGCCGGTTTTGTTGACTCCTTTGACCCGTGCTTTACCCTTAGCTTTATTTCTTCCTTCTCCTTGCTGAGCAAGGGTTTCCTCATTCACCTTCCATCTAGTCTTCACGTCCTCCTTGTTTATCCTTCATCCTTCTTGAGCTTGTGTTGGTTTTTCCTTGAGTTGTTAAGGGAGTTTTGGTGGTGAATGTTGATGTTGATGCTACTGCTTGATATGTTGAGCTTAAGAGCTAGTGGAAGTGTTTCCTTGGAGCAATTTCGTGCCTAGGCCACAACTGTGGTAAGCTTCTTCCTCCTTGCTTCTTCATTCTTCTTCTTTCTTCCTTGTTTCAATCCTTCTAGCTTAGGATTAGATGTATGTTAATGGTTTTGATGTTGGATTGTGTATTGATATGTATGTATGTGAATCTGGAAGAGAGTAGACGTGATTTGATCACGTGAAGAGCCAAAGAGAAGCCGCGAGGTTTCATTCTGCACTGCCGCCGCCCCCGCGGCCAGAAGTCACCGCCCATGTGGAAGACGTGACGCAGCGCCTACGCCGTGCCTGCGTTGCCAGCAATCTTTGCCACCGCCCCCGCGGCTGAGCGTCACCGCGCCCGCGGTTGCCTGCATTCCGCCCCTGCGTCCTTTGATCACGCAGGTGCGTCTTGTCCCAGGACTACCTATAGTTAGGTAGTTCTTTTCCTTTCTAGTATGAGGGAACTAGTATCATGCTAGGTATCGGTTTATGATGAGTATGATATAGATATGCCGGTTACGGCCTTGAGGTTATGAGTTGGATATGATCCCTTATGGATCCCTTGAGTCTAGGTGTGACCCTTTGTGTGATAGGATTGTGATATATATATGTATGTGTGCCTTGTATAGGTTGTGCTGTCCTCCAGTGGGAGTAGACGTTTATGAGAGTGGTTGTAGCGAGATACTTCTGAGATCGAGGTAAGTCCATAGGACTTACTTAGCTACTATCCTTATACTGGATGTATGCTTGAGTGGTGTGTGTGTTATATGCTTTATAGCATGTGTTATTATGGTCACCGACCTATGTTATATTGACCGCCCATTGTAGTGGTTGTGATAACCTTTCCCTTTCATCCCGTAGTGGAGTTTGGGAGGTTCTCTGTAGTCAGGCCAGATCTGGTATAAAGGAAGGCCCCTCACCATTCCCACAGGGTACACGGGAGATGTGCTGATACTACCCCAGCTGGTTAGAGTACTCAGAGGCGGGGATTATATTCCTTGTGTCACCTATCTTCATATATATCTATTTATACGATTGAATGATTCAACTTATTAAAGATAATAAACCGGGTAAATGTTTGATATCATGTTGAAGTGTTTATCATTTCTGAGGTGTGTTTGTGCTTTAGCATCTTCTTATATATGTGTGTAGTTAGCTAACAGTTTCATACCGTGTTGTAGATCCCTCGCAGGTTAGGAGAACTGCGGATGATCCAGAGAGGGTGATCTGCTGAGGGCTCCGTACACTGGGCGACATCGTGGGATTTTGGGGTTTATCCTTATTGTACGGATTTGAGTTTGACTTTGTACTCAGTAGTATCTTGTATCACCTTTTTGATATGTATATATATATACATATATATATATATATTCATATATATATATATATACATATATATATATATGTATATATATATATATATATATATATATATATATATATATATATCAGTTTTTATGTTTTGTTTTAATTTTTTAGTGCCTTGTTGTAAGATTCAGTGAGGTTGTTGTCAGGCTAGGGTCAGGATCCATTGTGAGATCCTAGCCCAGTAGCACTCCGAGTCCTACGAATTTGGGGTGTTACAGTGGGCTTCCACCTTAAGGAAGCAAGAGTGTGGTGACTTGAGTGTGGTGACGAGGAAAGTCTCCGGACTTACTTAGCTCGTATTCTATGTATTAGCATTGATGTGTGTTTGGTGGTGTGTGTTTATGTTATGTTATAACAATTAAACCGGTAATTAAGACCACCGACCTTATATGTATATGTTGGCCCAAGTGTATGATAGTGGGCGGTGACATCACTGCCTACGACCGAGTGAGTCTAGGAGGTTCTCGGCGACTAGCCCGGCTGGTTAGATGGTCGGGTGCATCCGTACCATTCTTTGCCGGTAAGTAGGGACCGAGGCGAGACCACGGTGGTCTCGTGTCACAAACCGAAGTTGAATTAGAACGGGATACGACTTAATAATAAAGAGATAATAAACCGGACTTGTGTGTTTGTATCTGTTTGTGATATCCGTGTGTTTGTGTCTTCCCTTCTTTTCTAATGCTTCAAATATGAGCTAACGGTTTTAAACTGTGGTTGTAGATGACTTGCAGGTTAGGGACGCCGCCGAGTGAGGTGGAGGAGTGGACAGCCGGGGCCTCCGTACATTATAGGACGGGGACGTTTTTGGGCGGTGTTACGTTTTGGGTCATGTGTCGTACCTTTGGTGATGGATGTTGTTACATGTTTTAGACTTTCGTATCGAGGTTTTGTTGTTTTGAGGACTCGGCTGAGTTTCCACTTTGTATTCATTACTTTTCGGGTTCCGCATACATTAAAACGTTTTGAGTTTTCGCCTTTATTTGTGCCTTGTTGGAAAGGTCCGGTGAAATTGTTGTCAGGCTAAGGGTCGGGACCCATTGTGAGGTCTTGCCAGTAGCACCCCGAGTCGCGCGGATTTGGGGTGTTACAAAAGTGGTATCAGAGCCCTAGGTTGACAACAATGACACTCGCAATCTTTTAAAAAGCCGGATGAGGTATAAAACAGAACCCACACGGGTTCTGACTTTTCGTTTTCAAAATCATGTGCATGAGTCGGGTTTGGGTTAGAATGTACGGGACCACCACTCCTTCCGCAAACCTCGGCGACATAGATCTCTGGAATAGAAGTATGTATAGATTATTACATAGTTATATATATATATATGACCTTAGGATGTTTGTGGATTTGTATGTACTTAGCTATCTATGTGGCCTTAGGGCGTTTGGGCTTGTATGCTTGGATGTATTGTGTGATTATGCTTACCTTACGTTTTCTTTAGTTTTATCATACTGAGATCGTAAATAGCACCTATGTATTTATACATAAGTAAACGTCATACGCTCTTAGATGGCACGTATGAGAGCTACCGATTACGTAGGACCCGCCAGGGGTAGACCCCCTCTTTCCCCTACCGTTCCGAGAGGGCAGGAACGAGTAGGACGACCTCCAGGCATGAGAGGTCGGGGACGTATCCCCATTGCGGACCCGCCAGTTGTGGATCCACCAGCAGTTGAGGTTCCCGTAGAGGATATCGCCAAGAGCATCGTTCCCGAGGCTCGGATAGGACCGTTGTGAGGTCTATGGCACAGAGTTCTCCATCTGCCAGGACGAGGAGCGTCTGTTGGAGCTACCGTGTTTGAGGACTACGTACGACAAGAACAATGGAGAAAACAAAATTAAGTTCTTCGAGAAGACCGTGGACAACTAAAGATGCGAATCGAGGAAAAGATGGGTGCATTCCAACAAGGTTAAAGCCGGCGTTCCATCCCGAATTGAAGCTTTCCTTAGACGCTCCTAAGCTTTGGAGTCAAGATGAGAAACGTGATCGAACCAGTGTGAAAGTGGTAAGATACCGTAAGTTAAGCTTACGAGGTACCATTAAGTGAAGAGTAACACGTGGATGCTAACCAACGTTAGAGATTTTGACGCACTTACAAGATATCAAGAAGCGCGGTTAAGCCTATGAAGGCGAGTCATGTGACTCAACAACGCCGAGAAGGGTATATTCATCTCGCAGAAGGAAAAGGAAGCGTGGAATGAAGAATGAACTAACGAAGTTTAAGGTAGAGTACCCCGAGAGGGTAGCCTTCATGAGAATGGTAACATGGAAGCATGGAAGAATGGTAAGTCATTGACATGGGAGAAGGTCAATTATCAGCCAATTGGTGACAACCGAGAACGCGCATGTGCGGGTGGTCTATGGATGAGTGTGGGGGAGAGTAACCAGGTTGTGGGATCATAAAGGAACGGTAACACGAGCTTAAAAATATATTTGAAGTTGTTATGGAGAACACCATTTGCGAAAAGAGAGACGGTTATCTCCATTTGTACATCAATTACAATGAGCAGAACAAGATTACAATGAAGAACAAGTACCCTTACCACGTATAGGTGATCTACTCAACCGGTTGCAAGGGCCGGTGGTCTCTTCTAAGATCGAGCTAAGGTTTGATTGTCACCAATTGAGAAGTCGAGACTTGGATAGTGCAAACACGGCATTCCGGACAAAACATGGTCACTATGAGTTGTAGTGATTCCATATGGGCTTACTAATGCCCGAATAGGACATTTTGGTCTACCCTCGAAGAAGAGAGAAGTTGTAAGACCAGTTGTCTCGGGATGACAACCCCCGAAGGATGTGAAAGAAGTTGCAAGTTTCTTAGATGTGCCGATCATTACCGGATTTGTGGAGAGATTCTCCAAGTAACACCACTTATGGCTAATCTACTCCGGATGACGATGAAGTATCGAGTGAGACAAAAATGGACAATGGAGTTGTGAGAGTTAAGAGGAGATTCATTGGTACAACTGCTTCGGAAATTGCCTCGAAGTATGATCGGGTTGAGGTGTACAAGTGATTTTTCAAGACATGGTCTTGATTGAGTATTGAGAGACGATGTAAAAGTTATAGCATACGTGTCTCGTTAGTCGAAGCAGTGCAAAGCAAAGCATTTCCATCGTTACTTAGAACTTGCAACAAGAATCGAGGAAACGTAACATCAAGTTTGGTTTGACAAGAACCAAAGCCAACGGTGTAAATTGGAGGTTCGACCTTCTTTGTTAGAGACAAGCAAAGAAGAAACATAATGGAAATGCCGTAGTGAGAAAGACCCGAGAAGGAAGTTGAGCTTCCGATACATCGGAACTTTTTGAGATACTAGCATAAGTTGGGAAAGTGTGTTACCGGCTGGCATGGCCGCCGAGAGTAGAGGGTGTTCACCTGGTGTTTCAAGTGTATCAATCGAGAGAGGAGGATGTGCCGAAGATGGCATTCAGGACGAGATACGACCTTCGAGGTAGTGTTCATAGTTGACATCTTAGTCTACTCCCGGAGTAGGGAGGAGCATGAGGGACACCTGAGGACGGTGCTTCGAGTCCTCCAGGATAGAGAGCTTTACGCTAAGCTCTCTAAGTGCGAGTTTTGGATGTCCGATGTGGCATTTTTGGGTCATATAGTTTCCTCCGAGGGTGTCATGGTTGACCCGGCGAAGATAGAGTCCGTTTCATCATGGCCGCCTCCTAGGACGGTCAAGGAGGTGCGCAGTTTCTTGGGCTTAGCGGGATACTACCGCCGTTTTGTGGAGGGTTTCTCAGTGATTGCACGACCGCTCACTTCCTTGCTGAGGAAGTCCACCAGGTTCGTATGGTCCGAGCCTTGTCATCGCAGTTTCGAGGAGCTAGAGAAGAGGTTGACTTCCGCTCCTGTTTTAGCCCAGCCTGAGGGCATAGAGGATTTCGTGGTGTATAGTGACGCCTCCAAGCTAGGATTGGGGTGCGTTTTGATGTAGAGAGGTAGGGTTATTGCGTATTCTTCTCAGCAGCTGAAGCCGTACGAGGAGAATTATCCTACCCATGATCTTGAGCTAGTGGCAGTGATTCATGCCCTGAAGATTTGGCGACACTACTTGTACGGGGCTACATGCCAGATCTTCACATACCATAAGAGTCTGAAGTATATATTCACTCAGCGAGAGTTGAATAACCGCCAAAGGAGATGGTTGGAGATGATTAAGGACTTTAACTTAGAGATTTTGTACCATCCGGGGAAGGCGAACGTAGTCGCCGATGCTTTGAGTAAGAGGACACCTCGAGAGGAGGCTATAGCTCGGCTTACGGTTCACCCACGGTTGCAGTGGGATTTGATAGGCTTGGAGTTGGATATCCGGTTCCCGGATACGGACTGTTGCTTGTCCGAGTCAGACATATTACCTGACCTGTCCGGAGAGATCCGGCAGAAGCAGGAGGGATGTTCCAGTTTGAGGAGGATCCGGGACAGGATGTCCCGAGGAGAGGCACCACATTTTATCACAGGAGCAGACGGACTATTGAGACGTCATGGACGTGTTTGTGTACCGTTGGATCAGGAGTTGAGAGAGTGGATTTTGCATGGGGCACATTCCACACCTTACTGGGTGCACCCAGGCACGAGTAAGATGTACCAGGACATGAGGAGACTTTATTGGTGGGGCGGGATCAAGCCCGATGTAGCTAGATATGTGGCCCGATGCGCGACCTGCCAGTAGGTCAAGATCGACCACTAGAGACCCAAAGGAGAGCTTCACCCATTGCCCGTGCCGTAGTGGAAGTGGGAGGACATGTTGCGAGCATGTGTACTAGATTGGGGTCAGGTATGGCCAGATCATCTCCCGATAGTCGAGTTTTCATATAATAATAGCTGGCACGCGTCGATTGGGATGGCACCGTATGAGGCATTGTATGGACGGAGATGCCGTACTCCCTTATGTTGGAATGAGTCGGGGAGTCCTAGCGTTGTAGCTCCAGATCACGTACAGGGCGACGTGGCTAGAGTTGCCTTGATCCGAGAGAGGATGTTGGCCGTGCAGAGCCGGCAGAGATCGTATGCGGATAGGAGACGTAGACCTCTCGAGTTCAGGGTATGAGCTTAGGTGTGGTAGAGGGTATCACCAACGCGAGGCGTTAGGCGATTCGGCATTAATGGGAAGTTAAGCCCCGATGTCGGTCCATTCGAGATCTTGGAGAGAGTCGGTGTGGTGGCATACCGGTTAGCACTGCCACCGCGGTTGGAGGGTATACATCCGGTGTTTCATGTCTCTCAGCTGAGAGAGTACATAAACGACCCGAGGCACATCATCAGCCACGAGGACCTAGTGGTCGAGCCGGACCATACTTTTGCAGAGCACCCGATAGCGGTCTTAGAGCGGAGTACGAGACGCCTTCGATCGAAGGAGATACCGATGTTGAGGATTCAGTGGTCGAGGCGAGGAGCCGATGAGGCTACATGGGAGACGGAGGATAGTATCCGGAGGAACTATCCTTAGTTTTACGCAGATTTAGCGACATCGATAAGACCGTCGGGCTAGTCCCGGGATCTTTCCTTGTTTGTTTTGTGTGGTTATGTTATGTTGTGTTATGTGAGTACGTGTGAGTATATTTGTACCTTGCGAGGTCTTGATGTGATTCTTTACGTAGACTTGGATTAGAGCCGATGGTGAACGTTTTATGAGTTCCACGTGGTTACGTGACGTGTTTGTCCGAGAGTGTTGGGTTTAGCAAGTTTAAGGACGAAACTTGTTTTTAGGGGGGTTAGTTATAACGCCCGGAATTTTATTCCGAACTTAGAGCGTTTGATAGATCTCTCCGCAGGCACGAGGTGCCGAGTGCCGGGATTTTATTTCCAAAATCCCGAGCCGACTCATCGTTTTTCCCTTTTTTTCCGCTTTCCGACCTTTCGATCCGAATCGAATTGACAAGGGGTCATTTCCGACCCCTCGTTCCGGAAAAAATGGGACAAGATGGCTGTTGTCCCATCTTGGCAGCCTTGTCCCCTCCCTCTCTCTCCTTCACTCTCTTTCACGTTAGATTAATTCCTCCCTTCCATTCCTCTCTTTCGCTCTCTTCTCTTCTTCAATTTTGTGTGGAGATCTTGCCGTGGACAGCTTGGAGAGGCATTCCAGATCTGTTGGTAAGCTCCTTCCTCTCCCTCACCTCTCTTCCTTGCTGTTTTTCCCTTCTTTTTCTTCCCTCCTTCATCCATGGCTATGGAGGAAGATCTTGAGGAGTTTTTGCCCAACTCTTTGCATGCATAGGTTCTTAGCTCGATTAGGTCAAGGAGAGGTGCCTAAGACCAGTGATGGGTGTTTGGAGAAGATCCAGCAACAGAAGAGGGACTTTGGAGCCAAGGATCCACGATCGAAGACAAAGAAGACGACGTTCTGCAGCACGACCGCGGGGGCGGATCATCACGGCCGCGGGCGAGGATGGCCGCAGGGGCGGCTCAGCACGTCCGCGGGAGCGGCACAGCACCGCTGCGGGTGCAGCTCGGCATAGCCGCGGGGGCGGCGGCAGGCTCACGGCCCAGCACAGCCGCGGGCGCGGCTCGGCACGGCCGCGGGGGCGGCTCCGGGGCTCCAGGACACGACGGCCACGGGGGCGGCTCCCTTCCGCCGCGGGTGAGGCTAGTAGCGCCGCAGGGGGCGGCCTCTGGTTCCGCAGGGGCGGCTCCTGCTCCGCCGGGGCGCCAGCTTAACTCCGCGACTGCGTTTCTTCGACAGTAGGTTCCTCCTCTCTTTTCCTCTTCGTTCCTTCCTTAGAATTGATGTTGGATCATGTTAGTAGCATGCCTAGGATGGATCTAGAGTAGCTTGGAATGCCACTTAGTGGTTGTGAACCTAGGAGCCCTTAAGGCTCGATGTAAGTGATGGATATGAGCATGTGAGCATGATGGACCTTCTAGGCTAGCTTGTGCCTCTTTGGTTGAGGATTACACTTGTGGAATTATGGACTGTTGTGGGTTGTTTCATGTGTGGAGAGTGTGATGAGTACTTGGGACCTAGGATGCATTCCTAGCTTGAGGGTTAGGTGATCTTGCATAGATCACTAGAGTGAAGTCTAAGACTTCTTGAGCGTGAGTATGTATTGATATGCATATCTCTTGTGAGCAGGTTGTGGGCTTCCGCCTTAAGGAAGCAAGAGTGTGGTGACTTGAGTGTGGTGACGAGGTAAGTCTCCGGACTTACTTAGCTCGTATTCTATGTATTAGCATTGATTTGTGTTTGGTGGTGTGTGTTTATGTTATGTTATAACAATTAAACCGGTAATTAGGACCACCGACCTTATATGTATATGTTGGCCCATGTGTATGATAACGGGAGGTGACATCACTGCCTACGACCGAGTGAGTCTAGGAGGTTCTCGGCGACTAGCCCGGCAGGTTAGATGGTCGGGTGCATCTGTACATTCTTTGCCGGTAAGTAGGGACCGAGGCGAGACCACGGTGGTCTCGTGTCACAAACCGAAGATGAATTAGAACGGGATACGACTTAATAATAAAGAGATAATAAACCGGACTTGTGTGTTTGCAGCTGTTTGTGATATCCGTGTGTTTGTGCCTTCCCTTCTTTTCTAATGCTTCGAATTTGAGCTAACGGTTTTAAACCGTGGTTATAGATGACTTGCAGGTTAGGGACGCCGCCGAGTGAGGTGGAGGAGTGGACAGTCGGGGCCTCCGTACATTATAGGACGGGGACGTTTTTGGATGGTGTTACGTTTTGGGTCATGTGTCGTACCTTTGATGATGGATGTTGTTAGATGTTTTAGACTTTTGTATCGAGGTTTTGTTGTTTTGAGGACTCGGCTGAGTTTCCACTTTGTATTCATTACTTTTCGGGTTTCGCATACATTAAAACGTTTTGAGTTTTTGCCTTTATTTGTGCCTTGTTGGAAAGGTCCGGTGAAATTGTTGTCATGCTAAGGGGTCGGGACCCATTGTGAGGTCCCACCCGTAGCACCCCGAGTCCCGCGGATTTGGGGTGTTACAAAATCTATTTTCAACTGTACAAGATAATAGCAAAAATACTAGTGGCTAGATTAAAAATTATCTTACCAAAATTAATTCATCCGCTTCAAAGTGCTTTTATTCAAGATAGAGCGATCCATGATAATATTTTAAAAGCGCATGAAATTTTCCATGGATTTAGAATGAAGAGAGGAAAGGAAGGGTATATTGCAATCAAATTGGACATGGAGAAAGCTTATGATATAGTGGAATGAAATTTTATCCGAGTGGTACTCGAAAATTTTGGATTCAACAATAAATTCGTCAACTGTATTATGGAATGTATCTCAACAGTTTCTTACTCAATTCTGATTAATGATAATCCGTCTAAATTGATATTTCCCAAAAGAGGACTGAGACAAGGAGATCCGATCTCCCCTATGCTCTTCAATTTAGGAGCTGAGGTTCTTGCGCGAAATATTCAAAAAGGTAGTAATCTAAACAAGAAAATCATTGGATTTCCGATTTCTAAACAGGGAAGCTGCATTCCGTTTCTAGCCATTGCAGACAATATAATTATTTTCACCAAAGCATCTGTGGGAGCTGGCTCTAAGATTCTTGAGATACTAATGGATATTGTAGGATCCTAGGGCAAAAAATCAATCTTCAAAAATCAACTTTCCAAACATCGAATAATGTTGACAGCTCGACTAAAAGACAGATTAAAATCTGTTTGAGTATTGAGAGCTCAAATTGTTTGGAAAATTATCTCGGGTGTCCGATTATAAATGGCAAAGTGAACAAAAGCGTTTTTGATGATGTCATTATTAAATCTAAACAACAACTAACGAAATGGAAGGCCTTGTCCTTGTCACAAGAAGGTTGAACTACACTTATCAAAGCTAATTTAAATGCTAAACCAAATTTTATTATGCAATGTTTTATGCTTCCAACTAGTATTCACAAGGAACTAGACCAAATTAATAGGAACTTTTTCTAGAACAAAGGATCAGGTTTCCACCCTCTAATCAGTTGAGACAAAATATGTAGACCTAGAAAATATGAGGGTACGGGAATTAGAAAGGCGGAGGTTATGAACAAAGTCCTCCAAATGAAGTTTCTTTGGAAAATAGTAAATGAGCCGAATAGTATTTGGGTTAGAATAGTAAATGAAAAATATCTTAAAGGATTGGTATTATGGAAGTATAAGCTTAAACAAAACTCCTCGTGGCGATAGAAAAAACTCATGAAACTAAGATCAGACTTTGAATTAGGATTTAGATGGAATGTAGGTGATGACAATACAGTTAATTTTTGGAAAGATCGATGGCTATTAAAAGAAACACTGATTGACTATTGTAGAAATGATGAATTAATTAATAAAGAGTTGGTAGTGAAGCATTATATAAAAGAGAATAAATGGGATGTGGAGAAAATTAAAGAGAAAATTGGTAATAATTTACCGCAAGAAATAATCACACCAACTCCCAAAAACTTTCATTCAAGATCGCCTTTAATGGGATCCAGCAGTAAGCGGAGACTATTCAACGAAGTCAGCTATGGATGCTATCTATGCAAGGAGTGGTCTCCCGATAAGAGAGAATAAATGGATCTAGGGTTTAAATACTATGCCTAAAGTTAAAAATTTTCTTTGGAAACTATCAATTTATGGACTACCAACAAAAGAAAATCTAGAAAAGCAAAGAATAGTAGTCCCTATGACTTGTTGTCTGTGTAATCATCAGTTTGAATCTGTTGAACACCTATTTTTCGATTGCCATTTTCTGAAGGAGTGATTAACTAGTAATAAGATTAAAGATTCTATTAGAACCAGTAATGAGATAAGTGATAGGATTTCTGATAAGATGGCTTGGCTAAGGTCAAATCTCTCTAAGTCTGAATTCATCTTCTTAGCCCTAATATGGTGGAATATTTGGTCCTCGCGGAACCAAAAAACGTTTAATAAGAAAGAACCTCAGAATATTGATCTTATAGTGAAAAACCAAATTATTGAGTGGAATAAAGTATTTTTTAAAACTAAAAATGATACAGAGAAGAAAAAGAATAATAAAAGGAAATCTAACAATATCAGGTGGGAAAAACCACATAGTGGGTTTATTAAATTGAATTTTGATGGATCAAAAAAAGTAAATGGAGAATCTGCTTATGGATTTATTATTCGAGATCATAATGCTAAGAAGATTTCGCTTGACTTTGGGCGATGTGGTAACATATCGGCCCTGCATGCTGAAGCATGTGCGCTAAGAGAAGGTCTTGTTGTAGCTTACGATCTAGGAATTAGAAATATTGAGGTTGAAGGTGATTGTCTTACGTTAATTAACTCAGTCAATCGGAACGTGGAAACCGCCTTGGGATCTGGATCTTATCCTGTCAGATATTTCTTCTAATTTGTCTAGTTTCTGTCAGGTTAGGGTGAGACATGTGTTAAGAGAGATCAACCGGGTTGCGGATATGCTGGCTGAGTTAGATTTTGGTGACCAAATGGTGTCTAGTTCGTTAGTGGGCCCAGTTGATGAACTCATCCGTAAGGATGCTATAGGGTGAAAAGTCTCGAGAAGATGATTCACTCTAAGTGCTTGCCTTATAGTTTCAAAAAAAAAATGTCACACCACCTTTCATCAAAATATATCACCGTGACACGTTATCTTATTAATTTAAAATAGATTATTATCAACACATAATCAAAAAAAGGATATTCGGTTACTTCAAATACAAAATTTAAATCAAGTTATATTCTAACAAAAATAATTTAAAATCGAATCTCAAAAGTAAACAATAACGAAAGTTGAATAGTTTTAAAATTGCAAACCCTAAATCAAGCAATTTATACTACACTACACGTTTCTTAGGAAGGTAGTATTAATTACTCTAATTTTTCTAACATATACCTATATATTATTTAAATTAATATTGATACATAATAAAATTATAATATAATATTTTAATTCAGGTAAAACTCGCACAAGATGTTGGTACTGAACTAGTTTTGTTGACTAAATATAGATACATTTACAAAAGATTTAAGTTTTTTTTTGCCCTAACACTTACCTTATACATTACAAAAAGTCTAGTACGGTTGTGATAACATGATTTATCGACCTAGTTTAGTCATGCATTTAGGTAGATTTTCCCTTTCCGCATTCATATTTTAGCCTTAGTTTGTGTCATTTATGCTTGTTTAGTTCTACTTTGCAAGAATAGATGTCTACACACGCTATTTGTGGTTTTGTAGGTGATTTGGCACATTTTGGAGCTAAATGATGTATTTGAGGATCAGGCCTCGGAATGGAAGCATTTGAGCAAGCATACGTGAACGAGAAAGGATGAAAAATCAAGCTAAAGGCATGAGGGACGACATAGGAACATCTAAGATCCATATTTCGACCCGAGATCCTTGTTTTTGGACAAGATCACACAACAGAGAAAAATCTCGGTCTAAAATCTCGGCTGAGATGGACCCGAGATTTTTCAAACGCTAAAGAAATTGAAGTCAGATCCGAAATCTCGGGCCCGATCAACCCGAGATCCTGACCGATATTCTTCCCTGAGCGTCATATTTTATTTACGGGTTTTTTCCTTTTTGGCCCAACGTCTTTTGGTAAGAGTTTGTGTATAAAAGGAAGCCTTTCATTCATTCCAAAGGTGTGCCCGGGAGAGCCTAGTGTTTACTCTAGAAGGGAGGAGTTGTCTCCTACCCTGCCGTTCTTCTTCATTCATCGTTCTTCATAGTTCTTCGTGATTTAGATTAAAGTTTTAGGCTTTCGCATTCGGTTTTGTTCAAGATACATTTTGATCGAGGTTTAATAGAATCACTGATCTTCATTCATTGAAGTTGAGTTCTTTCTTTCCCTTTTGTTATTTTCCTTTTTTGCTTAATTTGTCTTTCTTAGTTGTAGATTTAGATATGATTATTATTGGCTAGAACTTTGTGGTCCAAGGTTGACAGAAATTTGTCTATGGCCCTGAATTATGATGGATTAGGTTGTATTTTAGTTGTTTAGAATTGCTTGAAATCCTCATGGTTGATTTGGCGAGAGTCTAGGTTAGAACCTTATAAACTAGTAACCTGAGTTGGAATTGAGACCTACCTGGTGATATTCCTCTTGGATACAGAAGTATATTGACCATAAGTAATATAGGTGAAAACCTCTATTAGATTGAATGTGCCTGATTGCTATATGAGTTAGGTAATTCCCGAGACTTACCCGGTAATAGGTAGTTAGGATTGGAACTAGATGATCTTGCGACTTAACCGGTAATAGATCATCAGTGTAGAAATGTTCATCCTTGTTGCTTTTCTTATCAATGCTTTACATCTTATCCCGTGTCCATATGTCATGAACAATGATCTTGAACCCTTAGAATCCATTTTCTTTCCATTAATTTGATTATCTTTTATTAGCTTTTTTTATAAAATGGTTTTCAATTGAAAGTAGCATTCGATTGCGAACATCAAAAAAACTTTTTTCAAAAACATTTGACTTCTTTCCATATCTTTTTCAACCCTTTTTCTTAGTCTAGACTTACTTCATTCTTAATCACTGCCACAAATTTAAACCACCCAGTCTTCGTGTTCGACCCTAGAATACTACCCTACTTCGTTAGATCCATACATTGCGGGTTCGTTGCTATTTAGAGAAATTATTTACAGGCTATAAATTTAATATTATCCGTCCCTTATTTTGTCAACCTTTCAGTTTCTGACACTTTTGACACGAATTCTTAGGGTGCAAAATCAGCGAACAGTTAGTCACCAAAACTTTTTGCCCCAACCCCAAACCTTATACCTAAAATCTAATAACTTGATTTTATTTTAATACCCAAAATTTAATGTTGAAGTTCATAACCACATACCTAAATTATAGGGGCCTACTTTAAAATGTATTTTCATCCAATCCAGACAAAAAAAATCATGTTTGTTATTTGATTAATCACTTATAGAATTTTTTTTAGACTATCGGTTTAAATGGTAGATTTAGTTCTCGCTCCACTTAAGTCGAATGTACGCCCCCAACCCCTCCTACAAACCCTATAAAAAGCATAATGTTATTTGTTCATACAATGATCAAACAACGTTTGATTTGACCTAGCTATTGTACACCGAACCCCAACACATGTACTCTGATTGCGTCTAAATATTTGTCGTTCATCGCAATGTTACTGTTTCGCGTAAATGATAATTCACTGTCGTGTGAACAAATGATCCGATTTAAATATTACCGATTCTCACATGAATGATGTTCACACTGAACTTTAACCATAATAAATTTGTATACAATGCAATAATAGTTACCATAGTTGAACATTAATTATGTGCCCATAATTTTGTTCAAGTCCGTACCTCCAAAATAACATTAAAAACAAAAGTAAAAGAACTATTTTATTTTAATTTGAATGGAAAGTAAAAGCATTATATAAACTGAATAAACAAGTTTTGTCCCGCATTGCATGTTCTAACTGGATGTCAATTAACTTAGTCATCTTCATCATGAAAACTCAATGTTGTTTCTCAATATTGCTCCTGATGATCCTAACTTCTCTACACTGCATTCAATTGGTGAAGGAAAACCTGAAGGAACAATGAAGACGATAAAGGTAATAATCTAAGTCATAGTTTATGCATTATCATTGAGGTAGCTAATAATTCCTTTTGCCCTTTGTTTGAATGCAGACCGAAGATGGCGACGTGTTATATTGCGTTGATATCTACAAGCAACCCTCGTTAAATCATCCTCTTCTAAAGAACCACACCATATAAGTTCGAATGATCATTATAAATCACTTCTTTTATTAAATATTACGTATTTTTTAAACTAAGTTTTGGATTTAATACGTTTTTTCTAGATGATGCCGAGTTTATACCTAAGACGATTAGTACAATCAAACGATGACTCTACCATGGCGTACCAGAATTGGTCGAAAGATGAGCAATGCCCGGAGGGAACAATCCCTATCCGGAGATCAACTGCAAATGAGTCAACTTTGATTTTAGGTTCTAGGGTTATACATGAAACGAATGACAATATTCAGGTAGATTGATTGCGCGAAATGTCTAAGTAACTCTATGACTCAAAAAAATAACGGAATTCATCTACTTGTGCATATTACATGCATCTTATAATGCTTATGTAGGTCGCAAGCCTCGGTTCAATACACCCAAAGAGGGATATATATGGAACGAACGCAACTCTTAATGTGTGGAACCCTTCAACCGATAACAACGACCTTAGTCTCAGTCAGATCTTGCTACACTACGTAATGGGAGTATATATTATGGAAAGTGTCGTAGTCGGATGGATGGTACGTACCAATTCTTTGTATAAGAGATTGTAATTGTTCGCAAAACTATATGCTAACTTACTATCTCCAACATAACAGGTTAATCCACAAAAATTTGGTGACAAGCGTACAAGACTTTTTGTAATGTATAAGGTAAGTGCTAGGGCAAAAAAACTCTAAGTATCGTGTGTATGTATCTTTATTTGGTGAAACTAATTTCATCTTTCTCGGTCAACTAAGTAACGGTTATTTTGTTTATCAAATTTGACTAGAGCATTGGGCATGACCCATGCTATAACATGGAGTGCCCCGGTTTTGTGCATTTGAACCCAAGGATCGCGCTCGGTGCAACGATATGGCCCATTTCTACGTACAATGGAGCACAATACAAGTTACATCTTGGATTGTATTTGGTAAGGATGATTACTCGAACATTTTAAAGAGCTAATATTATAATTTACCAATTATTGATTCAAGGGATGGGTCCAGGACTTTGGATTAATAAGTTTTTATTATATATATTTTTCGACTTAAGAGTCGCACTCTCGACAATGAGTTATTTTTTAGTCAAATTGAGGAATGGAGTTAGAAAATGAGTTTTTTTGTGGGGGTTCATTGGAATTATTCGAATGGGTCTAGGACATCATGCTCGAGTGAATCCGAGGCCTCGGAATCATATCCTTTTACATTGTTCGATATGGAAATCACACTTACCGACAAGATAGGTTAATCTCGAGTCAAAATGATTAATGTGGTCAATCAATGAGTTTGTTACAAGAATCAAAGGTACTGTTCAAGTGGGCTGGAGGCCTCCAACTCATAACTTTTTATATTTTTTGAAGTAGGAATTACACTTCCAAACAAAATAGTTACACTCAAGTCAAATAGAATAATATAATCAATCCATAATTTTTAATGGGTCCGAGGCCTCGAACTCATAACACTTTACAATAGTTGAAGTGTGATTTACACTTCCGAGAAAAATGGGTTACTCTTGAGTCAAATGGATTAATATGGTCAATTCGTAGGTCTATTGCAAAATTTAATGGGTTGTTAAGATAATTTTGAAAGTTTTATTTTGTCATAACTTTTTAAATGTCTTATTATGTTTATTTTGTGTTATTGTGTACAAGGATCGCAATACTCAAAACATATGGTTTGTTTATGGAGAAAGGTGGGTTGGATATTGGCCTCATTCATTCATACCAAATCTTTCCGGGGCATCAAACTTCGTGAGTTGTGGATGGGAACTTTACCAAAACGTTCCCACCTCTACTACAAAAATGGGAAGTGGGCATTTTCCGGAAGAAGGATGGGGAAAAGCGAGTTATATGGCAAACATTACATATGTGAGTGTCAACGGCGATAATGTTGAACCAGTCCCAAAAACGATGATTTATTATGAATCTCAGCCCAACTGTTACAAAGTCACTTCACTACAGATGACGAAACACATAGGATCGTCCTTCTTCTTTGAAGGGCCTGGTTGTTCTTCTTCTTGAATGGTTTGAGGATCATTGTGACATGATTTGTGTGAATCGGATGTAAGATTGATATTTGATTTTAAACAGTTGGATTTTTTTAAATCCCGTTGACCTTGTGAACAAGTTGTGCTTAACATACTACATGTGCGTAAATTAATTTTAAGACTTAGTGTCAACAAAGTATCTTTTTAAAAAAAGGCACTTAAATATAAAATATAATGATACATTATAAACAAAAATTACTAACGTAAAGTTTTGTCACACTTTGTAGAGCAGCACGGGGGTCTCGTTTTAGGGTTTCTATACTTTCTCAAACTCGTTACAACAAACATTTTTAAGATTGAGTCTTGTCCATTTAGGGTTTGCAGTTCCGATTGAGAAAGATATATGCAATTAACATCAAGATCGAGAAGTTCATGGGAGGAACAATTTTTTTCTATGGTCGGTTCAAGATGTAGGCTTTGTTGAAGCAACATGGTCTATGGGGGCATTAAAAGCAAATGCGGGCGATGACTTCACCGTTTAAATGATCATTCAAGAGGAGAAAGAACACTCAACGATTATGTTGTGTCTCGCAGATGATGTCATTACCAAGGTCCTAGACAAAGAGACGTTGTTGGGTTGTGGTTGAACTTATTGAGCATTGTTTATATGACAAAACTCTCACCAACATGTTACATCTTAAGCAACGTTTTTTCAACTTGCGTATGTTGGAAGGTACGGAACATAGAAAGCATTTCGAACAACTTAATATTTTAATCTAGATAGAAATATAATATTTTGTTAGAATTAAGGAATATTGAAGTTAAGATTGATGACGAGGATGTTACCTTTATTTTGTTAGTATCTTTGTCCAGTTCTTTTGAGAATTTTATTTAGTCATTCATAGTTGGGAAATATACAATAACTCTATTAGATTTCATGTGGTCCCCTCATTCAAGGGAATTGCGTCATCAAGTGAATACACACAAGTTCAGATAATCAAGTCTCTAGTCTATTTACCAATGGAGACAAGGGTTAAGGAAAAGGTATGAAGAAAGACAAGAAGTCGTTTTCTTCAAATGGTCATAAGTCGAATGACGCATGTCACTATTATAAGGAGAAAGGGCATTGCATTGGAATAATGAATGTCAAAAGAAGAAGAAATCACATGATTTTGGTTCTACAACTATTGTAGGAGACGATTTTACACCTAATGAGGATATAACTCTAGCTATTGGTGGACATACACACTCATCAAGTGGGTTCTTGACTCGATTAAGATCATGACACATGATGGTAGATTATGTACATTGAACGAAGTCAAACATATTTCACATATTAATTATAATTTGATATCTTTAATTTTGTTGGACAATAAAGGGTTATGTTCAAGGGTGAAGGTGGAGTTTTGAATGTTTGTAAGGTTATGATGTTATCTTAAAATCTGTCAACATGGCACTTTATATTTCCTATTGGGTGCTATTGTTTATGACTCTGTTTTCGTTACATCTTCAAAGGTTCACAAGAATGATATGACTAAGTTATGGAATACGAGACTTGGTGATATAAGTAAAAAGAGAATGCAAATTTAAACAAAGGAAGATCTTTTTGGTGGTTACAAGATCACGAGTCTCGACTTTTGTGGCCATTGTGTATTTGGGAAGCTACACCACAACATGTTTTCAAAGGATATTCACAAGACAAAAAAACACACTTGATTACATCCATTCAAGTTGTCGGGGTCAAGCTAGCATTGAGTCTTTAGCAACTTTCAAAGGAGAAACTTTTAAAAACTTTTGGGAGTGAAAAATGTTAGATGCGTAAACAAACAAGGGAGAACATCAAAAGGTTGTGAATTTTTAAAGGTATGGAATTTTGTTCGTCTAAGTTTGATAATTTTTGTAAAGATGTTGGAAATGCTCATCATACAATCAAGCATGCACCACAACAAAATGGTGTAGTTGTGAGGATGAATCGGACTCTATTAGAGAGAGTGGGATGCATGTTCTCTAATGCATTTTTATCTTTAACCCGATATCGTCACTAAAATCTCTAATGCGTTGTCAAAGTAACGATCCTTTTTTTTATAAACACGTTCATTACTTGTTTTTATATGAACATGCATTTAAAAAACACCGTTCGAGAGTTTCAAAATCTTGTTCATAGGCCCTCCTTCCCAACCTATTACCAATTTGACAACGTGATGTATGACGTGTGTTATTTACATAGGCTAATGATCGTTAGCATGTAGCTAACATGTTAACGATAAATTTAACCGAGTCATTCAACCATTCCATTTGCAGACGGATCCATGCAGACGGATCCATTCAACCGATCCCACCTGACATCATACATGTTCATTCCGGACACAGAGTTGAAGGCAGGAATTGACGAGTTTGTTAGGGCTAGCGCATCAAATAAACATGGTGGAGCAAGTGTACAAAGCATGAAAGGACCCTTACAAGCCCCAATCGACGAAGGTGTAGAGGATATTGTCTCCAATTGCAAGTCGACAACCATTACGGAGGTGGAGAAGGATGTTGGCAACTACTGCAACCACCGTTGCAACTACCACCACGACGGTGTAGAGGACGACGAAAAAGATGATATCGGCGGCGTGGAGCACTACACACATAAACATATGAAGAAGAAAGAGAGAAAAAGTTAGGTTTAACTTTACCCACTATTTTGATAAGATTATCGAATCCGCCCTAGAATTTTAATTGTAGCAAATAATCCAATTTTGTGAGAATTCATATTTGGGTAAATGATATTGTGTATTACCATTGAGTAGTATGAATAGGGTATTATGTATTATATCAGGTAATTGAAATTGGGTATATATTGTGTATTACCTTGTGTTTTAACATTAGGTATTAAGTATAATTTTAGAAAAATAATAACAAAATAGTAATATTTAATTAGTTCAACTGGTAATAAGGTGGGGATGGTCCTGTTAGCCAGGTTTGAAACTCACGGACTACAAATTTGTATTTTGGGAACATCTTGTGTACATAAATAGATTGGATTTGGGTTGTGTAAATCGAAATTACCGAATAATTATTTTAAATAAATTCTATGGGCCTACTTTGTTTCAGGTCTGCATGGAAGTTGGAATATGTTGTCGACATTTTTTGAAGGAAAAAAAAAAGGAGCTTCGGCTATTATGTCCTTTAATTTAAGGCATGTGTTTTGGATATACAAAGATACAAATTAAGTAATTGTTGGTTTTTGAACTTTGGTTAAAAGGTTCTTTCATCCTATTATCAACTCGATAATTAGATTGCATATTTTTTTTCGAACTAAAATTATATTTTAACTACAATACACAAATTAGTATACTCAAATTTTAATATTGAAATTTAAATACCCAAAATGTAGTACTCTAATTTTCATATTTGAATTCAATACCTAAAACCTTATACCCAAAATCCAATAATTGAAAATCAATAATTTAATTAATACCCAAATTTTAATGTAAGTCACATACGTAAAATTTAGGGACGTACTTCGTCTACTTTATTATAACGTGTATTTTCATCCAATTTAACAACAAAGAATCTTGTTTATTAGTTAATGGTTTATATAATTCTTGTAGATTATTGGTTGAAACGGTAAATCAAGTTCCCACTCAACTTAGGCCGATTGTACGTCAGTTCCGCTTCACTCGGACTGAGGTATGTGTATAACATTTTATTTGACCTAGTTGGCTAGCTCCTCCACTTCACACCGTATACCACCATGTGTACTTGGATTGTGATCGAGTATCGTATCATCCATAGCAATATAATTATTTTACGTAAAGAGTTGTGTTATATACGTCCTAGTTGTAACGCCCGGAATTTTATTCTGGACTTAGAGCGCCTTGTAGATCTTTCCATAGGCCGAGATCCCGAGTGCCGGGATTTATTCCAAGAAAATCCCGAGCCGACTCGTCGTTTTTTCTTTTTTTCCGCGTTCCGACCCTTCGTTCCGGGTTAAAGTGACAAGGGGTCATTTCCGACCCCTCGTTCCGTGGGGAGGGACAAGAGGTCAGCTGACCCCTTGGTCCCCTCACCCCTTTTCAACCAATGTCCCCTCTCTCTCTCCTCCCTTGCTCCTTTCACGTCATTTCCTTTCCTTCACTTTCTTCTCTTCTCTTCTTCCATTGTTGATTGAAGATCTTGCATGAGTGGACTGTAGAAGGAGGAGTGCATATCTGGTGTGGTAAGTCTCTTTCCTTCCTTCCTTCCTCCCTCTCCATGGCTGCTCACCCCTTTCTTCTTCCCTCCTTCATCCATGGCCATGGATGAAGCTTTGAGAGGTTTTAACTCAAGTCCTTTGATTGCATGTGTTCTTAGCTCGATTAGGTGGAGGAGAGGTGCCTAAGACCAGTGGTGGGTGTTTGGAGAAGATCCAGCAAGAAAAGGAGGACTTTGGAGCCAAGGATCCACGATCGAAAACGAAGAAGACGACGTTCTGCACAGAACCCGCGGGGGCGGATCTTCACGACCGCGGGAGCGGCCAGCCGCAGGGGCGGCTCATCACGGCCGCGGGTGCGGCTCAGCACGGCCGCGAATGCGGCTCGGCACGGCCGCAGGGGCGACGCCAGACTCACGACTCCAGACCACCGCGGGTGCGGCAGCAAAGCGCAGGGGCGGCTCCTGGTTCCGCGGGGGCGGCTTCTGTATTCCACAGGGGGCGCTAGCTGACTCCGCGGCTGCGGTTTCTTCAATAGTAGGCTTCTCCTCTCCGTTCCTCTTCGTTCCTTCATTAGCATTGTTGTTGAATCATGTTAGTAGCATGCCTAGGATGGATCTAGAGTAGTGTGAGATGAGACTTAGTGGTTGTGAACCTAGGAGCCCTAAGGCTCGATGTAATTGATGGATATGAGCATGTGAGCATGTTGGACCTTCTAGGCTAGCTTGTTACTCTTTGGTTGAGGATTAATATCTTGTGATGTTATAAACTGTTGTGAGTTGCTTTCATGTGTGGAGAGGGTGGTGAGTACTTTGGACCTAGGATGCATTCCTAGCTTGGGGTTAGGTGATCTTGCTTAGATCACTAGAGTGAAGTCTAAGACTTCTTGAGCGTGAGTATGTATTGATATGCATAACTTTTGTGGGCTTCCTCCTTAAGGAAGCGAGAGTGTGGTGATTTGAGTGTGATGACGAGGTAAGTCTCCGGACTTACTTAGCTCGTATTTTACGTATTAGCATTGATGTGTGTTTGGTGGTGTGTGTTTATGTTCTTGTTATAACAACTAAACCGGTAAATAGGACCACCGACCTTATATATTTTGGCCCAAGTGTATGATAACGGGCGGTGACATCATCTGCCTAGCCCTGTGGGAAGTCTAGGAGGTTCTCGGCGACTAGCCCGGTGGGTTAGATGGTCGGATGCATCCGTACCATTCTTTGCCGGTAAGTAGGGACCGAGGCGAGACCACGGTGGTCTCGTGTCACAAACAGAAGTTGAATTAGAACGGGATATGACTTAATAATAAAAAGATAATAAACCGGACTTGCGTGTTTTATGTTGTGTGATATGTATGTGCTTGTGCCTTCACCTCTTTTCTAATGCTTCGAATACGAGCTAACGGTTTTAAACCGTTTGTGTAGATGACTTGCAGGTTAGGGATGCCGCCGAGTGAGGTAGAGGAGTGGGCATAGCTGGGGGGTTAGTTGTAACGCCTGTAATTTTATTCCGGACTTAGAGCGCCTTGTAGATCTTCCCGTAGGCCGATATGCCGAGAGCCGGGATTTATTCCAAGAAAATTCCGAGCCAACTCGTCATTTTTCCTATTTTTCCGCGTTCCAACCTTTCGTTCCGGGTTAAAGTGACAAGGTGTCATTTCCGACCCCTCGTTTTGTGGGGAGGGACAAGAGGTCAGCTGACCCCTTGGTCCCCTCACCCCTTTACAGCCAATGTCCCCTCTCTCTCTCCTCCCTTGCTCCTTTCACGTCATTTCCTTTCCTTCACTTTCTTCTCTTCTCTTCTTCCATTGTTGATTGAAGATCTTGCATGTCTGGACTGCAGAAGGAGGAGTGCAGATCTGGAATGTGGTAAGTCTCTTTCCTTCCTTCCTTCCTCCCTCTCCATGGCTGCTCACCCCTTTCTTCTTCCCTCCTTCATCCATGGCCATGGTAGAAGCTTTGAGAGGTTTTCACTCAAGTCCTTTGCATGCTTGTGTTCTTAGCTCGATTAGGTCGAGGAGAGGTGCCTAAGACCTATGGTGGGTGTTTGGAGAAGATCCAACAAGAAAAGAAGGACTTTGGAGCCAAGGATCCACGATCGAAAACGAAGAAGACGGCGTTCTGCACAGAACCCGCGATGGCGGATCTTCACGACCGCGGGAGCAGCCAGCCGTAGGGGCGGCTCAGCACGGCCGCGGGTGCGGCTCGGCACGGCCGCAGGGGCGACGCCAGACTCACGACTCCAGACCACCGCGAGTGCGGCTCCAGCACCACAGGAGGCGGCTCCAGGGCGGCAGCAAGGCGCAGGGGCGGCTCCTGGTTCCGCGGGGCGGCTTCTGTATTCCGCAGGGGGCGCTAGCTGACTCCGCGGCTGCGGTTTCTTCAATAGTAGGCTTCTCCTCTCCGTTCCTCTTCGTTCCTTCATTAGCATTGTTGTTGAATCATGTTAGTAGCATGCCTAGGATGGATCTAGAGTAGTGTGAGATGAGACTTAGTGGTTGTGAACCTAGGAGCCCTAAGGCTCGATGTAATTGATGGATATGAGCATGTGAGCATGTTGGACCTTCTAGGCTAGCTTGTTCCTCTTTGGTTGAGGATTAATATCTTGTGATGTTATAAACTGTTGTGAGCTGCTTTCATGTGTGGAGAGGGTGGTGAGTACTTTGGACCTAGGATGCATTCCTAGCTTGAGGGTTAGGTGATCTTGCTTATATCACTAGAGTGAAGTCTAAGACTTCTTGAGCGTGAGTATGTATTGATATGCATATCTCTTGTGAGTAGGTTGTGAGCTTCCTCCTTAAGGAATCGAGAGTGTGGTGATTTGAGTGTGGTGACGAGGTAAGTCTCCGGACTTACTTAGCTCTATTTGACGTATTAGCATTGATGTGTGTTTGGTGGTGTGTGTTTATGTTCTTGTTATAACAACTAAACCGGTAAATAGGACCACCGACCTTATATACTTTGGCCCAAGTGTATGATAACGGGCGGTGACATCATCTGCCTAGCCCTGCGGGAAATCTAGGAGGTTCTCGGCGACTAGCCCGGCGGGTTAGATTGTCGGATGCATCTGTACAATTCTTTGCTAGTAAGTAGGAACTGAGGAGAGACCACGGTTGTCTCGTGTCACGAACCGAAGTTGAATTAGAACGGGATATGACTTAATAATAAAAAGATAATAAACCGGACTTGCGTGTTTTATGTTGTGTGATATGTATGTGCTTGTGCCTTCACCTCTTTTCTAATGCTTCGAATACGAGCTAACGGTTTTAAACCGTTTGTGTAGATGACTTGCAGGTTAGGGATGCCGCCGAGTGAGGTAGAGGAGTGGGCAGCCGGGGTCTCCGTACATTATAGGACGGGGACGTTTTTGGGTTGTCTTTCGTTGTGGGTTTATGTTGTACGGTTGTGGTTCTTCTTGGAGTTATGTTGTTTTGAGGACTCGGCTGAGTTTCTACTTTGTAGTCTTTACATTCCGGTTTTCTCATACATTAAAAACGTTTTGAGTTTTCGCCTTTATTTGTGCCTTGTTGAAAAGGTCCGGTGAAATTGTTGTCAAGTTAAGGGTCGGGACCCATTGTGAGGTCTCGCCCGTAGCATCCCGAGTCCCGCAGATTTAGGGTGTTACACTAATATTGTCAAAATCAACATGAAAAACATGAAAATGGTGATGGAAAGCTAATGATTAATGGTGAGATGAAATCTAATGATTAACTAAGCAAATGATTGAGTTTTTTATTTGTTTTGTTGAGTGGATGCACTTTACATTCATATCCTTTTCTCACATTTTCATTTCGATGATTAGGACAAGTTGTTGATGGGAGCTAATGATTATGCTAAAAATTGGATTTATTGATAGATTTTGTTGTAAATTTTAATAGTATTTTGTCAGTGGAATTGATTAATCGTTTTGTTTATTAAAATTTCCGTAATGTTAATTTAATTATTTTATTTTATTTTTGATAGGAAGTTTATGTAAATATATAGAAATTGATTCGAACGAGTGAGAATCAACTTTACGGAGAGAAATGAGATTTTCTAAGAGTCGTTGAATTATAATTATTTTACGGTAAGGTTGAATCAAAATATTGTGTTAAAACTTTAAAACAAATCAAAAAAAATTATGCAAAAAATAAAATTGAGATGTTCAAGACTCTTCATCAACAATACGCTCGATCTACACCTTAGACATCATATTATGTACGTTAATTGAGATGTTTAAGACTCTTCGTCAACAATCCGATCAAACTACACCTTAGATATTCATATTATGTACGCTAATTGAGATGTTTAATATTGATTATTATTATTATTATTATTATTATTATTATTATTATTATTATTATTAATATTAATGATAATTATCAATATTATTATTATTAATAATAATTAGCAATACTAAGAATAATCTTAATATCGATAAACTTGTTAAATATTGGTATACATCACCCACATGCATGATAATTAACAATACTAATATTTAATTTAATAATGATAATGATAATAATAATTATTATTATTATGATAATTAATAATACTAGTTAATTATTATTAGTATTAATGTTAATTAGAAATATTAAGAATATAAAATAATCATTGATTTTTTATTTTATTTTTTTGATACAACACAGTAAGCAATTAGGGAGAACTATCTTCTGGAGATCGTCCTTTCTATGGCATCCTGACGGATGAGATCCTCCACGAGGATCATAGAGGGGGAAGCTGAGTGGTGGGACTCGTAACCGAGGCACGCCAAAGCATCAGCAACCCTATTGATTTCTCTGAAAATGTGACGCACCCGAACCTGATCAAAGAAACACAGAATATTAGAAATATCTGATAAAATGAGATCAAGTTCCCAAGGGGGTTTCCATATATGCTTAATCGAGTTGATAATAGTCAGGTTATCCCCTTCAATTTCAATTCGGTTCACCCTGAGATCGCAAGCTCTAAGAAGACCTTCTCTAAGCGCACATGCTTCAGCATGAAGGACTGAGGATGAGCCACAAGGTCCAAAGCCTAGAGAAACCGTCTTAGCAAACTGGTCTCGGATGATGTATCCAAAGTAGGAAATATCTTGGCTTCGTTTGGATCCATCAAAGTTGAGCTTAACAAATCCATCTGAAGGTCTTTCCCATTTAATGTTTTTCTTTTTACGGGATTTAGTCTTATTCTTACTTTCCGAGATTTCTTTGTCCTTAGATTCGGCCCAGTCGAGCAATTGGGAATGAACCAAAGGTTAGAAATTGGATGGTTTCAAATTCTTAAAAATAACTTGGTTACGGACAGACCAAAGGTTCCACCAAGACATTATAAGAATAGTTAATTTTCTGTTCTTAATTTTTTCCTGAGCCGAAAGGACTGCATTAGCAACATTGGTCCAGTTTGAATGGATGTCCTTTATTTCTCTTTTTATTTTCTTTGACCTAATGTTATTAAAGAGGAAGGGGCAATCAAAAAATAGGTGCCTAGCCGATTCAAAGGGAAAATTACATAGTGAACAATTCATGGGAACCGGCACTTTCTGTTTTTCTAGATTTTCTTTCGTGGGAAGGCCATTAAACGATAGTTTCCAAAGGAAATTCTTGACTTTAGGAATAATATCAAGGTCCCAGAGCCAGGAGTTATGACTCTCCACGATATTTTTTAGATTGTTAATCAGGGTAGTGGCAGAACTTGTTGAGAAGGAACCGTTCTTGGAGAGCTTTCAGTAAAGACGATCCTGGATAAAGGATTTAGGGAGTTGGTAGTCTTTGATACTTTTAATAACATTAGCTGGAAGAATATTGGTAAGGTTTGAGTCTATTTTTTGCAGATTCCATTTATTTTCACTTATGTAGTCAATTACCTTTTCATTTTTATTGATACCATTAATGTCTGGGCAGAGGGAAATCAGAGGACGGTCTTGGCACCAAACATGAGTCCAGAAATTAACCGTGTTACCATCACCGATTTTCCAACCAAGACCCGCCTCAAATTCCTTCTTGATATGCATTAATTTCTTCCATTGCCAAGAGCCATAATTCTTTGGCCCAACCTCCCATAGGAAAGACTCTTTGAGATATTTTTCATTGATAATTTTCACCCAAATATTTTCAGGTTCTTCGAGAATTTTCCAAAGAAGTTTCATTTGAAGTACTTTATTCATATCTTCAGATTTTCTAATACCCACTCCGCCACAGGACTTGGGTTTACAGATCTTGTCCCAGCTGATAAGGGGATGGTGATTATCACTCTTGTTCCAGAAGAAATTGCGGTTTATCTGGTCGAGTTCTTTATGTATATATTTAGGAAGCATAAAGCTTTGCATAATAAAGTTGGGTTTGGCATTTAGGTTAGCTTTGATGAGAACAGTTCTTCCCTCTTGGGAGAGGGTGGACGCTTTCCATTTTGTTAATTGATTTCTGGATTTAATTATTACTTCTTCAAAGGTTGTCCTGTTGATTTTGCCGTTGATAATAGGGCACCTCAGATATTTTTCAAGGTTATTTGTGAAATTAATTCCTAATTCCGCTCTAATGAGGTCTCTACAAAAAGAACTAACATTAGGAGAAGTTTGAAATTCCGATTTTAAAAAATTAATCTTTTGTCCCGAGATCTGACAATAACCATGAAGAAGCTCAAGACTCATTCTGCAAGCTAGAGTCGAGGCTTTTATAAAGATGATAATATCATCCGCAAAGGAAAGGAAAGGAATAATCGACCCTCCTCTCGAAATGGGGAAACCAATCAAGTTCTTATTAAGATTACTCAGTTTTTGAATATTTCGGGTTAAAACTTCAGCACCTAGGTTGAAAAGGAGCGGAGAGATAGGATCGCCTGTCTCAATCCTTTCCCAGGGAAGATCATTCCATTAGGTTTGTCATTGATTAGAAGGGAGTAAGAAGTGGTCATTATGCATTCTTTTATCCAAGCAATAAATTTATTGTTAAAACCAAATTTTTCAGGACCGAGATGATGAACAACCATTCAACCCTGTCGAATGCTTTTTCCATATCAAGTTTCATGGCTACAAAACCCTCCTTTCCTTTTTTATTTCTAAATCCATGAAAAATTTCGTGGGCAATAAGAATATTATCTTGGATGGATCTATTTTGGGTAAATGCACTTTGCAAAGGGTGTATAAGTTTAGGCATAACTTTCTTAAGTCTTCCAGCCAAGATTTTAGCAATAATTTTATAGATAGTGGAGCAGAGACTAATAGGTCTAAAGTCAAAAGTTCTCGAAGGATTGTCCGGTTTTGGAATTAAAGTAATGTGATTAATCTGTTTGAGAATTTTCCCTGTTCTATAGAAGCTTTTAACAGTACGGATAACTACAGAACCCACAATGGGCCAAAATTTCTGAAAAAAACCTGCAGGCATACCATCCGGACCGGGGGATTTATCGCTCCCAATGTCAAAAAGAGCTTTATTTATTTCACCGTTCGAAAAAGGTTTGATAAGGGTTTTGTTATCATCTTCCGAGATTTCTTTTGAGATAACTTCTAGTAGCGAAACATCGACTACAGGCGGTCGAAGGGATGAGAATCTATTATTATAGTCCCTAATAAATTCCTGTGCAATTTCATCATCTCTATTCAAGGTAATTCCCTCAGCATTAATTATCGAGTTAATATATTTTCTATTTCTTCTTCCAGTAGCTCTTCTGTGGTGAAATTTTGTATTCTTATCTCCAAGATTTAGATATTTGGTTTTGGCACATTGAGCCCAGTATTTTTGGTGAGACTCCATGATACATTCTCTTTTTTTTAACAGTCTCAATATCTTGTTATTTCTCTCGGGATTATAATTGCAAAGATTTAGATTTTGTAGGGTTCCAATATTTTGATCAGTTAATCTAATTTGTTTATTAATGTTTCCAAATTTAATCTTGCTCCAAGCTTTTAGTTTAGACTTAACAAGTCTTAGTTTTTTGACAAGGTTAAACATATTAGTTCCAGGGAATTGAGTTCGCCAAGTATGTTTGATAAGGTCTTCACAGTCCTTTCTTTCCGACCACATTAATTCAAATCTAAAAGGTTTATTTGCATATTTGGTAATGTTATTAGTAAGTTCAAGGGAGATCATGCAATGATCGGACGTAGTGAAAGCGTGGTTCCACACATGAAGTTGATTATAGGTGTTAATGATTTCAAAGTGAGCCAAAGCTCGGTCTAGTTTATCAAAGATGTTGTTTTATCCTTCTTTCTTTTTTCGCCAAGTAAATTCACTTCCTCGGGATGCAATGTTGTACAGATTACAATTTTGAATAAGGTTGTTAATTCTTTTGTATCTATTAGCATTACACGAGATTCCACCAAGTTTGTCAGAAGGCATTAGGATTTCATTAAAATCTCCTAAAATAATACACGGAAGAGATTGATTGCAGATAAGGGTATTGAGTCTAGACCAGAAAATATCTTTATCTTTATCATGCGGAGGAGCATAAATAAAGATTATATTGCAAATGAAGTTTTTATCGTAGTTGGTATGCCTAACCATCATAAGACGGTCATCAAGTAGTTGGAAAGTCACACTTTCGTTATTTTGAATCCTGTTTTTCCATAAAAGACAGAGACCCCAGCAAAACCCAAAGAGGGAATAAAACGAATATTATCAAAGCCCGCACCCCGCCATAAAGTTTCGTTGGGCTCTATATTAGATTTAATTTCCGCTAACATGATCATATCTAAATGTTCGTTTTGGGACGAGATTTTGATGTCCGTCCAAAAATTTCTTTTACGAAACCCTCTACAATTCCAAAACGCTATCTTCATAATAGGATTAAAGTAGTTTGGTGCGAGATTTTTCGTTCGAGGGACGACCAATCAATTCGGAGAAGAAGCTTAATTATGTTAGAAGTAGCTGGAAAAAAGTTTTTAGTTGGATAATGTATGCAGTTAAGGTTATATACAGAGGATATAAGGCTCAGTAAGCAAAGGAGAGCCTGATCCTTGGAGAGACGAAAACTCAACACTTTATAGGCATAGATCGAGTTAACTATTAAATAAGCATAGATAAAGATAGTAATAATACATTTAAAACGAACATACACTTTAAACATGTTACAAACATAACATTCAAGATCTAGATTACATTGATAAGTTTTGAGCTTTGAAGCAAAGTACCAAAAACAAGAACCAGCATTAGTTTCATACATCCCTTTTCTGAACAACAAAAGATGAGATAGACTTCGAACGGAGCAAAAGCAGATAGTCAGGCATCCAGAGCAAAGGAGAGGCCAGGAAGAGGTAGAAGAGTAGTCACAGTTTAGGATGGATGAGGAATAATCCCAGTCGAGGCAAGCTTCAAGAGCAGGGAGCCAGCTAGTAGATATCAAAAAACACCAGGTAACAAAAGCAAAGTAATAGCAAATAATCATCATAGAAAAAGCTTAGTTTCTTCGTTTCTTAACACCCTTCAGGAAAGAAGAGGTTGTGTCATCATCCTCTTCCATGGACTTTCTTTTGCTTGAGTCAGATTTAGATTAATCAACCTTTCTAACATCCATGGAGTTCAAGAGCAGGTTCACAGTATTAAAGGATTGGAAGGAGTGTTCAGAGAAATATTCATCATCTTCTTCCACAGCTAAGTCACCCGTGACCATAAAATCAGCAATGACTTGGTTATTGTCAAAGTCATTTTCAATAAATTCAGAAGGAGAGAATTCATTTTCAGTATCTTCATTCGTAATAACAGCCAGAGCATTACCATCATTCTCAGCAAGAAAGTCCATGAGATTAGTGTCAGGTATTACTGCTTCAACATCAATCTCATCATTAGGGGTAGTCACAGAGGGACCAACAACCTTCAGCTCATTACCAATAGCTTGAGTAGAGATTGGAGTAATCACAGTCACAGGATCATTCACAAGCACAGGAGCATCATGAGGAGGTTCATGCTCATTAGAGCTAGCTTTGGAGTTTTTCAAACTAGAGTTGGAACTGCTAGGGGAAGCTGAAGACTTAAATTGATGGTAATACCACCTCTACCAGACAGGTAAGGCCGAAAGCCACCTGTAGCAGAAGTGTTATTACCATAATTGGTCTTAGACTTACCTTTAGTAGTCCAACCTTCACTGCCTTGTTCTTTGTTCTCAACAAACTTGTTACTATTCTTATTGCGTTTGAAGTTAATTCTCATTTTCTTAGCTTTGATTGCTCTAAGAGGACAGCCATCGAAAAGTGGTCTTCCTCCCCACAATGGCCACACCCTTTGGAGAAATCCTCAAACCAGATAGGGTATTCTTTCAAGTTATTATTCTCATCTGGAATTGGGACAACATCATTGATCAACAACCTATCATCAACATCAACATTTATACAGATTCTCATATAGCTACCCCCTTTACCATTCATGGAGTAAGAGTCAAGTTTGATAAACCTGCCAACATTGTTTTCTTCAATGATGGTTTGGATGGCATCTTTATTAGCATACTCAGCTGGAAGTAAAGGGATTCGGACCCATAGGTCAAGTTCAGTGACTGATTCAGTCATGGTGTTAAAATTTGGTTTCCATTGTTTCAGGATAACCAGTTGCCCAAGGACATGATAAGGCCTCTGTTCTCACACAAGTTTCTCATCTAAGGGGTTAGCAAAGCTAATTTCAAACCAAAAATTACCCTTTGGGATCATGGTAACCTCGCCTTTAACATTTTTCCAATCAGAGAGAAGTTTGTTTCGTATTTTGGGAAAATCAATGGGTCACCAAAAATTCTACCCATAAGACATGATTCTTTAGCTTTCTGAAAATTGGAGCGTACCTTAGCCAGCTTTGATAGATAATTGCTCAGTTTATGATCATCCTCCAGATTGTTATCCTTAGCAGTTTCGAGAGGTTCAGTCACACTGTCAACAGCGGACGGAGTCGAGGAGGAGCCCCCAGGAGGAATCTTCTTTGGTGTTGGAATGGGTGTGTCAGAGCACACCATTTCAGCAAAGGTTTTACCCTTGTTATTCATAAATTCACCACAGGGGAAGAAAGAGGAGAGATCAGTGAGGAGAGTGAGATAGGCAAAACGGTAAATGGAACAGATCGAGAGAAGTTTAGTGTAGATAAGGAAAGGAGGAATTACAGTGTTTATATAGATCTCCAGACGAACATTGAGAAGAAGAGAGACAAGGAGGGCGTAATCTAGAAAGGTAATGATGGAGGGATGAGAGATCTTACTCAAGTGATTGGATGATTTGAGGGCGAGAAGCGAAAATCCTGGGAGATAAACGGAAGCAGCCGCAGCCAAAGCCCTAGGGTTAATAGCTTCGTTCTTGTACCAGGTCCAATCGAAGATTAAGCCAACGAAGGAAGCTAAGTCTTCGCAGGATCTAGGGCTCAGGCCTAAGATCCTTGGAGAGAAGAACAGATCAGCCGCAACGCCGAAGATCCATAGTTTAGATCTAGGTGTCTGTTCATCCTCTAGCGCCAACCACTCCACGAAGAACGCGGCGGCAACCCTAGAGGGAGAGCAAGAAGAGGGGCGCGTGATATGGAGTACAAGCGCGTTCTTTTTCGAGAGTTTGGGTTCACTAAAGGAAGGATAACTATAGTCTATAGCGCACACTTGGGGTTTGGGTTCAAAAAGTAGGGTGTACATTACCTCTCTACTTTTAATTTCAAGGAGCAAAGAAGCTCCCGTCTTTTTTTTTTAATTCCGCGTCATAAATGATAAATCCGATGTTTGACCATGAGATCAAATATTATCGTATTATTCTCGATTTTCACATGAGACCAAATATTACCATATGTTTCGATTCTCACATGAAGACCATTTTTAAACATTATCATATCATCTCGATTATCACATGAGAATCATGTTTAAATATTACCATATCATTCTCGATTCTTACATAAATGCGGATCTCACCTAATTTTACTCATAATAAATTATGTATTCATTGCATTAATAGTTAACATCGTTGAACATTAATTATGTCATTATAGATTTTTGTAAAGCCCCTAAATCCAATATAAAAGGAAAAAAAGAAGTAAAAACATTATATAAATTGAAATTGCATGTCCTAATTGAATGTCAATTAACTTAGTCATCTTCATCATGAAAACTCAATGTTGTTTTTCAGTATTACTCTTGATGATCATAACTTCTCTACACTACATTCAACATGGTGAAGGAAAACCCGAAGGAACAATAAAGACGATACAGGTAATTAGTCTCTATCATAGTTTATGCATTATTATTGAAGTAGCTAAAAATTCTTGTTGCTCTTTGTTTGGATGCAGACCGAAGAGGGTGATGTGTTAGATTGTGTTGATATCTACAAGCAGCCATCATTAAATCATCCTCTTCTTAAGAATCACACCATACAAGTTCGACTCATAATTATAAATCGCATTTTTAGTATATATTATGCAATTTTTTCTCTCTAAGTTTTGGATTTAATACGATTTTTCTAGATGAGGCCGAGTTTATACCTAAGGCGATTAGTAAAAGCAAACGATGACTCTACCATGACTTACCAAAATTGGTCGAAAGATGAGCAATGTCCCAAGGGAACAATCCCTATCCGTAGATCAACCGCGAATAATTCAACTTCGATTTTCGGTTCTAGGGTTATACATGAAACCAATAACGATTTCCAGGTAGATTAACCGCTTGACATGTCTTAGTCACTTGATCTATCACTCATAATATAGTGGATTTCATCTACTTGCTTGTATTACATTCATCTTATAATGCTCATGCAGGATGCAAGCCTTGCTACGATACACTCGACGAAAGACATATATGGAACGAGCGCAAGTCTTAACGTCTGGAACCCTCCGACCGAGAACAACGACTATAGCTTCAGTCGGATCTTGCTACACTACGTAGAGGGGGTATACATTATGGAAAGTGCCGTAGTCGGATGGATGGTACATACCAATTCTTTATACAAGAGATAGTAATTGTTCGCAAAACTAAATGCTTTTTTTTTGGTCGAACTATAAGCTTATTGATTGTCGTCTTCCTAACAGGTTAATCCACAAGAATTTGGTGACAAGCGTACACGACTCTTTGTAATGTATAGGGTAAGTGCTAGGGTTATATAAACCCTAAATATTTTGGAAACGTATCTTTATTTAGTGAAACTAATTTCACCTTTCTCAATCAACTAACGGCTATTTTGTCTATCAAATTTGACTAGAGAATTGGGCATGACCTATGCCTTAACATGGAGTGCCCAAGCTTTGTGCAAATAAACCGAAAGATCGCACTCGGTTCAACGATATGGCCTATTTCTACGTACAGTGGAGCACAATACCAAATACACCATGGATTGTTTCTAGTAAGGATGATTACTCGAATAATTTCATGAGCAACTATTATAATTTACTAATGAATGCTTCAATGGGTTGGTCCGGGGCTTCGGATTCATAACTTTATCGACATTTTTCAATGTGAGAGTGGCACTCCTACCGATGGATAATTTTTGAGTCAAATTGAGTAACGTAGTCAACCCATGAGTTTATTACGGGGTTCAATGCGGTCAATCCATGAGATTGTTGCATTATTCAAAGGTAGTGATTAGTGGGTCTGAGGCCTCGGACTCGTGCCCTTTTACACTTCTTAATATTGGAAAAAATCACACTTTTCAACAAAATGGATTACTCTCAAGTCAAATTGACTAATTTGGTCGATCCATAGGTTTGTTATGGGAATCAATGATACAACTCAAGTAGGTTAGAGGCTTCAGACTCATAACTTTTTAGGTCTTTCGAAATGCAAATCTCACTTTCTAGTAAAATGGTTACACTCAAGTCAAATAGAATAATGTGGTCAGTCCAAGATTTATTGTTAGAGTGGGTCTGAGGCCTCGGAATAAGAATCACACTTCCCAAAAAAATGGGTTTTATTGAGTCAAATGCAGTAATATACGTGGTCAATTCATATGTTTGTTACATAATGTTATGGTTTGCGTAGATAGTTTAATAGTTTCATTTTGATTGTGATGATTTTAGTTTCTAACGTTTATTTTGTGTTCTTGTATAAAAGGATCGCAATACTCAAAACACATGGTTTAAATACGGAAATATATGGGTTGGATATTGGCCACATTTAGTCATACCATATCTCTCCGTGGCATCAAATTTCACGAGTTGGGGAGGAGAGCTTTACCAATACTTTCCTACCACCACGATAAAGATGGGGAGTGGGCATTTTCCGGAAGAAGGACGGGGAAAGCGAGTTATGTGGTAAATATTACGTATGTGAGTGTGAACGGCTATAATGTTGAACCAGACCCGAATACAATGCGTTTGTTTCTCAACCCAAATGTTATGGGGTTTCTTCACTACAGAGACCAAACACTTAGGCTCGTCCTTCTTGTTTGGAGGGTCAGGATGTTCTTCTTCTTGAATGGTTTGTGGGTCATTGTCACATGATCTCGGAATCGGATTTACATGGTACTAATAAGATGGATATTTTAATTTTAAACAATTGATTTATTAAAATTCCAGTGAGATTAAGAACTGGTTGTTCATAATATACTATAGGCCTAGGGCAAATATAATTTTCAAACTTATTATTAAAATAAAGTTTGTTTATATTTTGCTTAAGTCGCTTAAATATATAATAAATATTTAGACAATATCAATAATAAATTTCTAACGAAAAAAATTATTTTACTACAAATCAACAATATCTTTTATATAAAAATGACAACATAGTTAAGTATGATAAAGTTTTGTTTTGTGATGGAAGCTTGTGACAACATAGTTAAGTATTATACAAAACTAGGTTCGCATCTTTCTGGCATTATTCCCAATTTCTTTGATTTTAGGTTTTTGTATGGTAAACGAGTTATCCCAGCAGTTGGTGGACTTGTTATTTGGAAAATCAAGCTTCATATAATGGTAGTAATATCGAAGTGATTGTTTTTTAAATTATCAATCGGTGTTTTGTTTTTTTATTTATAGACTGATTGGAAATGCTAACAGACTACCTGTTTGAATAAGGCTAAATGTGCCTTCAGTATAAAAACAGGAAGGCTAGATCAGTAGAACAGAAATCAGTGGAAGTGATATACTCATGTCAGCTCAAGGTGGTGCATACTGTCGTTTATCTCAATGCTTCTTGCCCTGCACTATGAATTTAGTCTCCATATGTAACCCTAGATGTAATCCTAGTTTTGTATAATGTAGTAAATTTATAATTATGGCTAACTCAGATTTGGTCGAAATTCTAGTGAATAGGTTTGTTTTCTCAATGTTTTGAAGGTAGATGGGCTTAAAGCCATAATGCAAGAGGATGGGCCTAATATCTTTCAAAGATCTAGCTATATTTGCTTACTGTTCAAAATGAAAGAAAAAAGGATCACGTGAGAAATAAAATAGAGGTTACTCCTTTGCCTGAGAACAATTGATGAATTGAAGAGACAGAAACAAAGAAAAAGCTGAGACAAAATAAAGAAAAGAGAAAGAAGGATTCAAAGGAGCTTCCATGGCTAGGGTTATATGAGTATGTAAAAACCCGTCATCGTCTGACAGCTTGTAGCGGCGAGAAATGGAGCATTCTGGGCTCGGGTCTCCCCTCTTGAGACTCCGCGGAGTAGGGAAACCGAACCGCGTTACCAAATCTTCGAGTTCTTCTATTTAGTATAAGTTTTGGTGTTATCTTGGCTTTACAAGATAATACTTGTATAGATCATGTTTCACAAAGTGGTATCAGAGCGTTTTTTGTGATTTGTGTTCTTGAAAATTCAACTTTTGTTTTCAAAAACGCTAGATCTGGACCAAAAACGAATTAAATTTGTTCTCTTAAAAACTATCAGATTTTGTTTTTTTGTATGTTTTTGGAAAACAAATATATTTTTCAGCTTCCGCTGCTTGATTTTGTCCTATATCCTTTGTTGATTATTGTGTTATGAAAAATCTATTTCTTAGCAATCTGAGTTGTTCTTGTATGGTATCTCTGGAACTAATCTCTGTTTTGAACTAGTGATTAGGAGATGTCAGAAAACTCTGTGAAGATTAAAGCCTTCATTAATGACACAATGAATTTCTCGATGTGACAGTTCAAGATGAAGGCTCTTCTTATGAAAGAAAAATGTTACAAGGCAGTGACAGGAGAATATCCTGAAGGCATGGATAGTGCTACAAAGAAGGAGATGCAAGAACAAACATATTCTGAAATAGTTATCCGCTTGTCAGATAAAGTCGCCAGACAAGTATTAACCTACATTGATCTTGCGCTACTGTGGAAAACACTTGAAGATAAGTATCAATCTAAAACCTTATCTAGTCGCATTTCACTTTTGTGTAGGTTGTTTACTTTTAAAATGAACACTTCTCTGACTGTGCATGAAAATTTGGATAAATTTCTAAAAATGACGCAAGAATTGGAAAAATGTGATGATAAAATCAAAGAAACCCACCAAGCTGTGTTGTTGTTGAATGCTTTACCTACTCAATTTGAAAACTTTAAAGACGTAATTCAATATGGGCAAACTGAGTTGACTAAAGAAAAAATTATTGAGGCTATAATTGGAAAAGATGAAACTCTTAAAGTGTTTAAGTCTAAATCTGAGTTTAAATCTGAAAATAAGAATGACTCCAAGTCTGAAGTTCTTATGATAAAGGGTAAAGGTAAAAACAACAATAAGACTAATCAGAAAAAGCCCAGACTAAAACTAAGAATTCTGAAAATATGAATGCTGAAAAAAAGGGTTTCAAGTGTCATTATTGTTCTAAAGAAGGTCATTTTGCTAGAGATTGTCGAAAAAAGAAAAAGGATATGGAAGATAAAATGAAATCAAACAATGGTTTTTCTGATGTGCTTGCTCTCAAGAATTGTTCATGTGTGACCATGTTCATGTTGATTCTAATGATTCTTGGATTTTGGATTCCGGTTGTACAATACATGCTACACCTAATAGAGGATTGTTTGAATCTATGAATGAATGTGATGGGGTGTGGTCTTACTAGGAGATCATACCTCTTTAGCTATAAAGGGTATTGAGAATGTTCCTCTGAAAATGCATGATGGTAAGGTTAGGGTTCTCAATAAGGTCAGGTGAGTGCCTAATCTTAGGAGAAGTTTGTTATTTGAATATGTTTTTGACGATCTAAATTGTCATATTCACACTCATAAAGGTATAAGGGAAGTGGTCCAAAATGGCAATGTCCTTATACAAAGCATCAAGAGGGGAGGTTTATACCATGTAATATGCACTCGTGAAATTAATGTCTCTAATGTAGTGAATAAAAATATAAACTTAGATCATACAAAAATCTGGCATAATAGACTTGGCCATATTGGAAATAAAGGCATGTTCCATTTGTTTAAAACTAGACTGATTGACAAACAACCATGTGATTTAAAATTTTGTGAAAACTGCATTTTCGGAAAGAAAACAAAACACAGTTTCAATAAATCTACTTACACTGCTACAAGGCCCTTAGAGTATGTTTATTCTGATCTCTGGGGGCCTGCACAAGTGGAAACAATTGGTGGAAGAAAATATTTTCTTTCATTAATTGATAACTACTCTAGAAAAGTGTGGGTATATCTATTGAAATCAAAAGATGAAGCTTTTGAGTTTTTTAAATCATGGAAAACCTTGGTTGAGAGTCAATCTAATTTTAAACTGAAAGTTTTAATAACTTATAATGGCCTTGAATTTTGCAATCAAATCTTGAATGAATATTGCCAAGAAAATGGTATTAGAAGACATTTGACTGTCCTGGGCACCCCTTAACAGAATGACACTGTTGAGAGGATGAATAGAACCTTGCTTGAAAAAGCAAGGTGTATGCTTATTTCCTCAGGATGAAAAACTCCATGTGGGGAGAAGCTATAATTACAGCTTCTTACCTCATAAATCGATCTCCATCTTCTGTGGTGAAAACTCCACAGGAAATGTGGACCGGAAAGAAACCAAACTTATCACATTTAAGGCCATTTGGTTGTACTATATATGCCCAAGTCTCACAAGGTAAGTTGCAACCAAGGGCCCTTAAATGTGTTATGATTGGATACCCTGAAGGAGTCAAGGGATATAAATTACTTCTTGTTCAACCTAAGGGTTACAAAGTAATAACATCTAGAAATGTCACATTTAATAAATTTGATTTTCATTTTAAATCAATTCTGATGCCAATAACTGAGGCTGCTGGAACCCCTAGAAATACACCTACATTGGTTTTCAAACCAACACAAGGAAATGACAATGATCAAGGTAATGATATAGAAGAAGAGTTTGACATTGGTCACTCTTTTAGAATGAACCAAATCTAGTTCAAAAGCCCCTACAGTTAGTGCACCATATAACAAGGATGACAATATTGACAAATGAGGTAATACAAGTTTGCAATCTCACCAATTAGGTGGAGAAGTAAGTGAAAATCTCTCTAACTCTACTACTAGTATGACTAAATCTATACATGAAAATGATTTTGAAAAATCTGCTAAACATTCTGTTGTAAATGATTCTAAAAATTCTGCTGTGAATGAATCTGAAAATTCTACTGGAAATGTTCCTGAATATTCCGTTGAAACTGAATTTGATAAGAATGTGTATGATTTAGCTGACTATCAACTAGTTCGAGATAGAGAACAAAGAATTAGGATTCCTAATAACAAATATACCTCTAATATTGTTGAGTTTGCATTCTTAGCTGCTGAAATTGTTAAATGGTTCACACATGAGACTTATGAACAAGCTTTACAATGTTCCCATGCTAATGAGTGGCTTAAAGCAATGCATGAAGAAATACAATCTGTAACATCCGGAATTTTTATTCCGGACTCAGAGCGTTTTGTAGATCTTCCCGCAGGCACGGGGTGCCGAGTGCCGGGATTTATTCCTAAAATCTCGAGCCGACTCGTCATTATTCTCTTTTCCGCTTTCCGACCCTTCGTTCCGAGCTGAGGTGACAAGAGGTCATTTCCGACCCTTCATTCCGAGCTGAGGTGACAAGGGGTCAGTTGACCCCTTGATCCCCTCTCCCCTTTGGCAGCTCTTGTCCCCTCTCTATCTCTCCTCTCTTCTCTTTCACGTTAGTCACCTCCCTCTCTTCCTCTCTTCTCTCTCTTTGCTCTTCTTCCATCTTGGGAGCTCTTGCTTGTGTGGACTATAGTAGATGGAATCCACATCAAGTGTGGTAAGATTCTTCCTCTTTCTTCCTCCTCCTTCATTGTTGTTTTCCCTTTCTTCTTCCCTCCTTCATCCATGACCATGGATGAAGCTCTTGAGAAGCTTTTTACTCAAATTCTTGCATGCATGTGTTCTTAACTCGATTAGGCCGTGGAGAGGAGTCGAAGATCAGTGGTGGTGTTTGGAGAAGACCCATCAAGGAGAGAAGGACATTGGAGCCAAGGATCCATAGTCGAAGACGAAGAAGACGAGCTTCTGCAGCGAAACCGCAGGGGCGGCTCACCACAGCCGCAGGGGCGGCTCCAGACCACCGCAAGGGCGGCTCCAAGGTGGCAGCAAGGCGCAGGGGCGGCACCAGGGTCCGCAGGGGCGGCGGCAGTGTTCCGCTGGGGCGCCAGCTTGACTCCGCGGCTGCGTTTTCTCCAACAGTAGGCTTCTCCTCTCCCTTCCTCTTCGTTTCTTCCTTAGTTTTGTAGTTGTATCATGTTAGTAGAATACCTAGGATGGATCTAGAGTAGCTTGAGATGCCACGTAGTTGTTGTGAACCTAGGAGCCCTTAAGGCTCGATGTAGTTGATGGTTATGAGTATGTTGAGCATGATGGACCTTCTAGGCTAGCTTGTTCCTTCATGGCTGAGGTTTAAGATCATGTGAGCTTATAAGCTGTTCTGAGTGTTTTCATGTGCTAAGAGTGTGGTGAGTACCTTGGACCCTAGGATGCATTCCTAGCTTGAGGGTTAAGTGATCTTGCTTAGATCACTAGAGTAAAGTCTAAGACTTCTTGAGCGTGAGCATGTGTTGATATGTATATCTTCTTGTGAGCAGGTTGTGGGCTTCCTCCTTAAAGAAGCGAGAGTGTGTGAGTTGAGTGTGGTGACGAGGTAAGTCTCCGGACTTACTTAGCTCGTATTTTACGTATTAGCATCGATGTGTTGGTGGTGTGTGGTTGTGTTATTGTTTATGTTATAAACAACTAAACCGGTAAATAGGACCACTGACTTTATATTTTGGCCCAAGTGTATGATAACGGGCGGTGACATCATCTGCCTAGCTCTTGCGAGAGTCTAGGAGGTTCTCGGCGACTAGCCCGGGCGGGTAGACGGTCAGGTGCATCAATACCATTCCTTGCCGGTAAGTAGGGACCGAGGTGAGATCATGGTGATTCTCGTGTCACAAACCTAAGTTGAATTAGAACATTATACGACCTAATAATAAAAAGATAATAAACAGGACTTGTGTGTTTTGGAGTATGTATGTGTTATGTGATGTATATGTGTATGTGCCTTCACCTCTTTTCTAATGCTTCGAATATGAGCTAACTGTTTTAAACCGTTCATGTAGATGCCTTGCAGGTTAGGGACGCCACGGAGTGAGGTGGAGGAGTGGAAAGCCGGGGTCACCGTACATTATAGGACTGGGACGTTTTTGGGATATGTCTTTGTATTGTTGGATTATGTTGTAAGGTTTTGGTCTTCTTATCGGAGTTGTGTCGTTTTGAGGACTCGGCTGAGTTTCCACCTTGTATTATTACATTTCAGTTTCTCGCATACATTATAAACGATTTTGAGTTTTGTCTTTATTTGTGCCTTGTTGGAAAAGTCCGGTGAAATTGTTGTCAGGCTAAGGGTCGGGACCCATTGTGAGGTCTCGCCCGTAGCATCCCGAGTCCCGCGGATTCGGGGTGTTACAAAAGTGGTATCAGAGCGAGGTTGACAACAATGACACTCGCAATCTTTTAAAGGCCGAATGAGGAATAAACAGAACCCACACGGGTTCTGACTTTTTGTTTTCAAAATCATGTGCATGAGTCGGGTTTGGGTTAGAATGTACGGGACCACCACTCCTTCCGCAAACCTCGGCGACATAGATCTCTAGATTTTAAGTATGTATATATATTATTACATAGTTATATATATGGCCTTAGGATGTTTTTGGATTTTGATATATATATGTATATGTGGATTGTAGTTGCATGATGGACTTGATTTATATGTATAGTTATATAGGAGGATTATTATACGTTTTGGACCTTGTTTTGTTGTGATGGAATTCCGGGTGTGTTATATTAGTAGTAATGTGGACATAGGACATATATAGTCTTATATACGGATTCTTATATATATAGTAGCATAAGGAGATACGAACCTCATAGAAAGAGTGTAACACCCCAAATCCGTAGGACTCGGAGTGCTACTGGGCTAGGATCTCACAATGGATCCTGACCCTAGCCTGACAACAATTTCACTGATCTTACAACAAGGAACAAATAGATTAAAACAAAACATGAAACTAATATATAAATATCAAAAGGTTTATACAGAGTACTGCTGAGTACAATCAAAACATAACGAATATATACAAGATCAAAAGTCCCAAACCCACGAGGACGACCTAGTGTATGGAGCCCTCAGCAGATCACCCTCTCTGGATCACTCTGTAGTTCTCCTAACCTGCGAGGGATCTACAACACGGTATAAAACCGTTAGCTAACCATACATATATATAAGATGAACATAAGCACAATCACATATCAAGAATATTAAACACCTCATCATGATATCACGCATTTACCCATTTAATAATCTTTATAATTATAGTCCAACACTGAAATCGTATATATAAGGATATCAATATGAATATATGTGACACGAGGAATATAATTCTCGCCTCTCGGTGCTAATGCCAGCTGGAGTGGTGATGCGGTCACCAACCTCGTATACCCGATGGGAGTGGGGAAAGCCCACCCCACAATCCAGAACTGAGCTGCCCGTAGAGAACCTCCAGTCTCCCAGCGGGATGAAAGGATAACTATCACGCCCTACAATGGGCAGTCACTAAACCATAGGTCGGTAATAACAGTATCACATGCTAGCAAGCATAAACATGCACCACTCATGCAACATCCAATATAGGGATGACAGCTAAGTAAGTCCTATGGACTTACCTCAGTCTCGGAAGTAATCCCAACTATGATCAACTCTCAGATACGTCCACTCTAATCTGGAGGACAACACGGCCAATACAAGGCATACATATATACATATCAATCTACTATCACACAAAGGGGTCTCACCTAGACCCAAGGGATCCATAAGGATCATATCCAACTCGTAAACCTCAAAGCCCTAACCGGCATATCTATATCATACTCATCAACATCCGGCACCTAGCATGGTACTAGTTCCCTCATACTAGGAAAGGAAAGGAGCTACCCAACTATGGGTAGTCCCGGGACAAGACGCACCTGCGTGATCAAGGAACGCAGGAGCGGAGTAGACAACGCGCAGGCGCGGCAGTGATCAGCTACAGGCGCGGTGACACGGAACGCAGGCAACACAGGCAAGGCGCTGGCACTGGTGCTGGCGCTGCGGCACGGCTTCCGCAGGGGCGGGGGCTTCTAGGCGCAGGTGGCGGCGTCTGTGCAGAACGTGAACCCGCGGCTTCTCTTTGGCTCTTCACGTGATCAAATCACGTCTCCTTCATTCCAAAGTCACATACCACCATATACATACATAAACCAACATCAAAACCCTTATCATACATCTAGTCCTAAGCTAGGAAGAGGAAATCTAAGAAAGGAAGAAGAGAAAGAGAAGATAGCTCACCACACTTGTGGTCCTAGGCTGCAGGGAAGATCAACACACACCACAGCTGGCTTCCAAGCTCAGCAACACACATCTCTAGCATCATCAAACACCAAGGTCACACAAAACTCTCTTCCAAACTCAAGAAACCAAGACAAGATCAAGGAGAAACAAGGGAGAGGCAAGGAGGACGTGAGAAGTTGAATAAAGAAGTGTGAAACCCTTGCTCACGAAGCCAAGGAAAGAATAAGAGGCAGAAAGGTAAAGCACGGTCAAGGGAGTCAACAAACCCGGCTGCAGCCGCCGGAAACCGCAGGGGCGGTCCCCTGAGCCGCAGGGGCGGAAACCCGCAGGGGCGGCAGTCAGGCCCGCAGGTGCGGAAAGGACAATCTCGGACAAGCCAATCTCGGCTAAGGACCAAGACTCGGTCCGAAAGAAAAGGGCTCTCACAATGAGGATAATACGATATCATCACTTTGAGACGACGTCGTTGGCGTGGGATAGTGTTCATACGTGGAGGAGTACGCTCAAGTATCAAGTTGATCTTTTCGTGCTAACGAACACCATGACGTTTCGCGGATTCCGTTAAAAGGATGTCGAAGAGGAGGAGTAGAGATGACGTAAGCAAAGGGCAACCAAGTAAAAGAAAACTCGAGACAACTTAAGAGCAACATTAAAGTGTAGAAGCGGTTCTAAAGAAGCCATGATCGAACGACGACGAGAACAATGGAGATTACAAACTTTAGTTCTTCAAGAAGACACGTGGACAACTAAAGATGTGAATCGAGGAGGAGATGGGTGTATTTTAACAAGGTTAAAGGCGGTGTTCCATCACGAGAAGTGAAGCTTTCCTTAGACGCTCGTAAGCTTTGGAGTCAAGATGAGAAACGTGATCGAACCAAGTGTTAAAGATGTAAGATACCGTAAGTTAAGCTTACGAGGTACCATTAAGTGAAGAGTCAATATTACGAGAGTTATGAGAAGAATGGCAAGGTGGGGATTCACGCGGAGTTGACCGGTTTCCATTATGACGATAAGAGGAAGTGTGTATAAATGATGATCCTAAGAAGATGAGAGCAACACGTGGATGCTAACTAACGTTCGAGATTTTGAGAAGACGCACTTACAAGATATCATGAAGCGCGGTTTAGCCTATGAAGGTGAGTCATGTGACACAACAACGCCGAGAAGGGTATATTTATCTAGCAAAAGGAAAAGGAAGCGTGGAATGAAGAATGAGCTAACGGAGTTTAAGGTAGAGTACCCCGAGAGGGTAGCCTTCATGAGAATGGTAACATGGAAGCATAGAAGAATGGTAAGTCATTGACATGGGAGAAGGTCAGTTATCAGCTAATTGGTGGCAACCGAGAACGCGCATGTGCGGGTGGTCTATGGATGAGTGTGGGGGAGAGTTACCAGGCTGTGGGATCATAAAGAAACGGTAACAAGAACTTAGAATATATCTTAAACTCTTGATTTGAAATTCATATTGGATTAAATCTTAAACTCTAAGTTTTGGATTTAATACGATTTTTCTAGATGAGGCCGAGTTTATACCTAAGGCGATTAGTACAGGCAAACGATGACTCTACCATGGATTACCAAAATTGGTCGAAAGATGAGCAATGTCCCGAGGGAACAATCCCTATCCGAAGATCAACCGCGAATAATTCAACTCCGATTTTAGTTTCTAGTGTTATACATGAAACCAATAAAGGATTCCAGGTAGCTTAACTGCTTGAGGTGTCTTAGTTACTCGATCTATCCCTCAAAATATAGTGGATTTCATCTACTTGCTTGTATTACATTCATCTTATAATGCTCATGTAGGATGCAAGCCTTGGTATGCTACACTCGACGAAAGACATATATGGAACGAGCGCAAGTCTTAACATCTGGAACCCTCCGACTGAGATAAATGACTATAGCTTCAGTCGGATATTGTTACACTACGTAATGGGAGTATACATTATGGAAAGTGCCGTAGTCGGATGGATGGTACGTACCAATTCTTTGTACCAGAGATAGTAATTGTTCGCAAAACTATAAGCTTTTTTTTTGGTCGGACTATAAACTTATTTATTGTCGTCTTCCTAATAGGTTAATCCACAAAAATTTGGTGACAAGCGTACACGACTCTTTGTAATGTATAAGGTAAGTGCTAGGGTTAAAAAACCCTAAATATTTTCTAAACGTATCTTTAATTAGTAAAACTAATTTCACATTTCTCAAATAACTAACGGCTATTTTGTTCATCAAATTTGACTAGAGCATTGGACATGACCTATGCTTTAACATGGAGTGCCCAGGCTTTGTGCAAATAAACCGAAAGATAGCACTCGGTGCAACGATATCGCCTACTTCTACGTATAGTGGAGCACAATACAAGATACACCTTGGATTGTTTCTCGTAAGGATGATTACTTGAATAATTTCATGAGCAACTATTATAATTTACTAATGAATGATTCAATGGGTCAGTCCGGGACTTCTAATTCATAACTTTATTGAAAAATTTTCATATGAGAGTGGCACTCCTACCGATGGGTAATTTTCGAGTCAAATTGAGTAACGTAGTAAACCCATGAGTTTGTTACGGGGGGTTCAATGCGGTCAATCCATGAGATTGTTACATGATTCAAAGGTAGTGTTTAGTGGGCCTGAGGCCTCGGACTCGTACCCATTTACACTTCTTAATGTTGGAAAAAATCACACTTTTCAACAAAATGGATTACTCTCAAGCCAAATTGACTAATTTGGTCGATCCATAAGTTTATTATGGGAATCAATGATACAACTCAAGTAGGTTAGAGGCCTCGGACTCCTAACTTGTTAGGTCTTTCGAAATGAAAATCTCACTTTCCAGTTAAATGGTTATGCTCGAGTCAAATAAAATAATGTTGTCAATCCAAGATTTATTGTTAGAGTGGGTCTGAGGCCTCGGAATAAGAATCACAGTTCCCAACAAAATGGATTTTCTTGAGTCAAATGCAGTAATATACATGGTTTATCCATAGGTTGTTACATAATGTTATGGGTTGCGTATATAGTTTAATATTTTTGTTTTTGTAGTGATGATTTTAATTTCTTACATGTATTTTGTGTTCTTGTGTAAAAGGATCGGAATACTCAAAACATATGGTTTCATTACGAAAATACGTGGGTTGGATATTGGCCTCATTCAGTCATACCATATCTTTCAGTGGCATCAAACTTCGTGAGTTGGGGAGGTGAGATTTATCAATACTTTCCTACCACTATCACGAAAATGGGGAGTGGTCATTTTCCGGAAGAAAGATGGGAAAAAACGAGTTATGTTGCAAACATTACGTATGAGGCGTTCAACAGCTATAATGTTGAACCGGACCTGAATGGAATCCTTTATTCTGTTTCTCAACCCAAATGATACGGGGTTTCTTCACTACAGAGTACCAAACACTTAGGCTCGTCCTTCTTCTTTGGAGGGCCCGGATGTTCTTCTTCTTGAGTGGTTTGTGGCTCATTGTCACATGATTTTAGAATCGGATTAACATGGAATTAATAAGATGGATATTTTAATTTTACATAATTGGATTTTATTAAAATTTCTTTGAGCTTATGAATTGGTTGTTCATAATATACTATAGGCCTAGGACGAATACAAATTTCAGACTTAATATCAAAAAAAATTTGTTTATATTATACTTATGTCGCTTAAATATATAATAAATATTTAAACACTATCAATAATAAATTTGAAACAATTATATTAGTACAAATCAACAATGAGAATCTCAACCTTTTCAGTTATTTGAACAAACTTGCTAACATAAGAACTAACTTTCAAATGATGCAAAAATACCAATGATCCATATGATGAAAAGATACTCAATGAGAAGGATACCAATGATCCAAATGATCCAATTGATGAAAAGTTACTCAATGAGAATTTCAACCTTTTAAGTTATTTGAGCAAGCTTGCTAAGATAAGAACTAACTTTCAAAAAGTGAAAGAACCATGCTTGATGGGGCGTATCTTTGGGGGCCCTATTGATTTTCATAAAATTTGCAATAAATTGTTATCTGATTGGAAAAATATTTAGGGGAAGTTCTATGATTTTTTAGGGTATTTATTGGATTGAAATCAGTTTTTCTAACCCTCTACTAGTGTGAGATCTTAGACCTTACCAGGTCTTGGGTCAACTTGTGATCGTGATGTAATACCCAGAATTCGTAGGACTCGAGGCGCTACTGGTCTAGGATCTCAAAATGGATCTTGACCCTAGTCTGACAATAAGTTCACTGGATCTTACAACAAGGCACAGATAGATTAAAACCAAAACATAAAACTGTAATATATAAATCAAAAGGTTTATACAAGGTACCACTGAGTACAATCAAAACATATAATTGTACATACCAAAATATCCCATATCCCACGATAGCAACCTAATGTACGGAGCCCTCAGCGGATCACCCACTTTGGATCACTCTGCAGCTCTCCTAACCTGCAAAGGATCTACAACACGGTATAAAACCGTTAGCTAACCATACACATATATATAGAAGATGCAAGAGCACAAACACACTTCAGGAATCATAACATATAAACATGTTGTCACACAATTAACCGGTTAATTATCTTTATAAAGTCCAACACTCAAATCGTATAAATATTTGTATATGAATATAGGTGACACGAGGAATATATATAATCCTCGCCTCTGAGTGCTATAGCCAGATGGAGTGGTATAAGCGCACCATCCCGTATACCATAAGGAGTGGTATATGCCCTTCCCGTATACCAGATCTGGCCGGACTACAAAGAACCTCCCAGACTCCACTACGGGATGAAAGGCAAGTTGTCATAGCCACTACAATGGGCGGTCACTAAACCATAGGTCGGTAGTAAACAACATCGCATGCTATCAAGCATAGAACACACACCACTCATGCATACATCCAATATAAGGATGGTAGCTAAGTAAGTCCTATGGACTTACGTCAACCTCAGAAGTAGTCTCAAACCCGATCAGCTCCAACTCTGGAGAACAGTAGTGCCTAATAACAAGGCATAACGAGATATCAAATCTCCTATCACTCAAAGGGGTCACATCTAGACCCAAGGGATCCCTAAGGATCATATCCATCTTATAAACCTCAAAGCCCTAACCGGCATATAACGATATCATACTCATCATCATTCTATCCTCATACACATAGCTAGCATGCTACTAACGCTCATACTAGGAAAGAAAAGGATTTACACTACTCTAGATAGATCTTGTATAAGACGCACCTACGGAACGGAAAGACGCAGGGGCGGAAAGGCAGCAAGCGCAGGCGCGAAGGAACGCTGGCGCGGGCGCTGTGACCGTGGCCGCATGGGCCGCGGCTTCCGGGCGCGGGTGCGGTGACAAGGTCCCGCAGGGGCGGTGGCTTCCAGGCGCGGGGGCGACAGTGCAGAACGTAGCCTCCCGAGTTCTCTTTCACTCTTCACATGATCAAATCACGTCTTCATCATTCCATGGCCAAGCACAAACATATACATACACATTCCACTATCAATACACATCTAATCCTAAGCTAGGGAAGAGGAATTCAAGAAAGAAAGAATGAAGAAGAAGCAAGGAGCTTACCCACTGTTGTGGCTTAAGCAAGGAAATGATCAAAAAACACCCTCTCAGCTTGCTCCCAGGCTCAGCAACAATGCACAACATCAACCTCCACAAAATTCACACAAAACCTCTTCCAATCCAAGAAGAATCCAAGCACAAGATCAAGGAGATGGAGAAGAGGGAAGAAGAACGTTAAATGGCTGGAGAAAGTGAAGGAAACCCTTGATTCTAAGGTAAGAAGAAGGTAAGGAAGAGAAGGTAAAGCACGGATCAAAGGGTCAACAAAGCCGGCTGCAGTCGCAGGAAACCGCAGGGGCGGAAATTCCTGACCGTAGGGGCGGAACACTATGCAAGCCGCAGGGGCGGCTCCACGGACCCGCAGGGGCGGATAAGGCTCCACGGACCCGTAGGGGCGGCTCCACGGACCCGCAGGGGCGGATAAGGGGCGGATAAGGGGAACACTGTGCAAGCCGCAGGGGCGGCTACACGAGCCACATCATCCTGAATCTAATCAGGTGTCAAACCACTAACACTGCTCAGCTCATACCAGCATAACGGAGTACGACATATATGTCCATACAGTGCCTCATATGGGGTCATCCCAATCGATGCATGCCAGCTGTTGTTGTATGAGAACTCAACTAGTGGGAGATGATCCGTCCACACTTGTCCCCAATCCAACACACAAGCTCGCAACATATCCTCCAGTGTCTGAATGGTCCGCTCTGACTGACCATCTGTCAAAGGATGGAATGCAGTAGTGAAGTGCAAACTCGTCCCTAGGGTAGTCTGAATCTGCTGCTAGAACCTCGAGGTAAATCGTCCATCTCTATCTGAGACGATCGTCCTCGGTACACCATGGGTCTCACTATCTGCCTAGTGTACTCCTCTGTTAATCTGCTCAATGGCCACGTTTTCCAGATAGGGATAAAACGTGTCGTCTTCGTCAGTCTGTCCACTATAACCAAAATGGCATCAAAGCTTCTACTCGGTCTCAGCCCAGTCACAAAGTCCATGGTGACGTCCTCCCACTTCCTCTGTGGAACAAGAAGTGGATGGAGCTCACCTCCAGGTCTGCAATGCTCGATCTTGACTTGTTGACAGGTCGCAGACTGTGCCACAAATCTGGCCACATCGGGCTTCAGCCCTCCCACCAATATGAACGTCTCAAATCCTGGTACATCTTACTCGTACCTGGGTGCACTGAATAAGGCGTATAGTAAGCCTCCTGTAATATCCTCTGTCGTAGATCCGCATTAGCGGGTACACAGACGCGACCGCGGCGTCTCAACACTCCATCTGCTCCTAGAAGGAACCGTGGTGCCTCATCCCAAGACATCATCTCTCGGATCTTCTTTAGTGTCGGGCAGGTCCCCTGCTTCTATTGGATCTCACTCAACAGATCAGGGAGAACCTCTAGAGTACTCAGCTGGGCATCCTCATCAGGAAACTGGATGTCCAACTCTAACCAAATCAGGTCTCTCTACAACTGATGTTGAACTGTCAACCTCGCAATCGCCTGCTCTCGAGGCGTCTTCCTGCTCAGGGCGTCGGCGACAACGTTCGCCTTCCCCGGATGGTACAGAATCTCCAGATCAAAGTCCTTGATCAGCTCAAGCCACCTACGATGGCGGTTATTCAATTCCCGCTGCGTGAAAATGTACTTCAGACTATTATGGTCTGTGAAGATCTGACATGTGGCACCATACAGGTAATGTCTCCAGATCTTCAGTGCATGAACTACCGCTGCCAACTCCAGATCATGAGTCGGGTAGTTCTCCTCATACATCTTCAGCTGTCTAGACCCATATGCAATCACTCTGCCTTGCTGCATCAATACACATCCCAAGCCTAGCTTGGATGCATCATTGTAAACCATCTTTACAAAATCTTCTGTACCCTATGGCTGTGCCAAAATAGGAGCAGAAGTCAGACGTCTCTTCAGCTCCTCAAAACTCTACATACACTGATCAGACCATACAAATCTGGTAGTCTTCCTCAGGAGACTCGTCAGTGGACGGTGCAATCACAGAAAATCCCTCCACAAAACGTCGGTAATAACCGGCTAGACCAAGAAAGCTACGTACTTCCTTGACGTTCGTCGGTGTCGTCCAAGCTGCTACTGCCTCGATCTTTGCCGGATCCACCTTGATCCCTTCAGCTGAAACAACATGACCCAGGAATGCTACCTCTGGCATCCAGAACTCGCACTTAGAGAACTTAGCATAAAGTTCTCTATCTCGTAAAACCTGCAACACAATCCTCAGCTCCCTGCATGCTCCTCTCTGCTGCGAGAGTACACCAAAATATCATCTATGAAGAGTACCACAAACTGATCTAGGAAGTCGATGAATATGTTGTTCATCAACTCCATAAAGACTGTTGGGGCATTTGTAAGCCCAAATGGCATCACTACAAACTCGTAGTGTCCATATCTGGTCTGGAAGGTTGTCCTGTGCACATCCTGCTCTCTCACCCTAAACTGGTGATACCCTGAACACAAGTCAATCTTGGAGAACACAGTCGCTCCCTGAAGCTGATCTAAGAAGTCATCAATACCAGGCAATGGATACTTGTTCTTTATGGTCACCTTGTTCAACTCTCTGTAATCAATGCACAGTCTCAATGATCCGTCCTTCTTCCGTACGAAGAGGACAGGTGCTCCCCATGGAGATACACTAGGGCGGATGAAACCCTTCTCAGCCAACTCCTCGAGTTGCTTCTTCAGCTCCAACATCTCGACAGGCGCCATCCTGTATGGGGCCTTCGAGATCGGTCTCGTACCAGGCTCTAAGTCAATACCAAAGTCCACACTCCTCTGAGGCGGCAAACTGGACGGCTCAGCAGACACATCTGTAAACTCACAGACCACTGGGATATCCTCTAATGCTGGACTCTCCACCTCCTTCATGGTATAACACCAGAAAGCCTCACATCCCTGTGCAATCAATCTCGCTGCCCGTATCGCACTAATAACCATGCCTGACTTTCCAAGGTCCCAACCTCGGAAAACCTCTATCTGGCCTAACTCGGTAAAGAGGGTGACAGTCCTCCTACATACATCTAATACCGCCTGATGTCTATCCATCCAGTCCATACCAAAAATGACTTCTTCATGCTCTAATGGCATGACAAAGAAGTCAACAAGTAACACACGGGTCCCTACAGAAATGGGACAATCCCTTATCTCACGGGTACCTCTGACCCTACTACCATCGGGTAACCCTATACTAAAGGGTATCCCCTCAGTCGTATCTAGACTCAGACGCTCAACACATGCATCAGATATAAAAGAATGCGTAGCCCCAGTATCAAATAAGACTCTAACAGGTAAACCATGAATCAGAATGGTACCTGTAGCAGTCGGTGCAGTTGGCTCCTCTGCACTCCTCAACTCAAAAAGTCTACCCTGTGGTCCTCTAGTGTCCGTGGTACCCCCACCACGACCTCTACCTCTACTCAGCCCAGGAGCAGATCCTTGAGTCGTAGGACGATTTGGGACTCTTTGTTGTCCCTGAGTCTGTTGCTGCTGAGGTGGTCTCTGTCCACCCCCAGCTACACTGGCAGGGGAAGAACCCTGCTGAGATGAAGCTCCGCCCTGTCTGCAGAAGACAGCTCTGTCACCCGGTCTACCACAGATGTAGCAAGTCACTGGCGGCCTCGTACACTCTGGTCGTATATGTCCAGGATCACCGCAGTTATAACACTGCCGTCCCTTATCTGCAACCGGTGCAGACGAGGAATAACTCTGGCGTCTCTGGCCTCGCCCTGAACCAACAGCTCCACCAGTACCATTGGTCTGCCCAGTACGTTGTCTCTTCTCAGACCCTCCGGTCTGAGAAGCTCTCCTCTGTCCAGCTCTCTCCCTCTCATAATTAGAATCCCTAGCCTGATAATCCATCAAGGTCTCATAGTGAAACTCCGCCATGTAAGTCCGGGTAGCATCCCTCGGTCGTCGGGAGAAAAGATATACATGTTGATCTACAGGAGGTGCAGCTGGACCCAACAAAGCCAGCTCCTCCTGGAACCTCCTAATAGCCTCTGAGACTGGTACATCCTCAAATCCAGCCTCAACAAAATCTCGTCGTTTCTCCCTCCTTAGTGAGGCAGGGCAGAAACGCTCTCTGATCATGGTCCTCATCTGATCATAACTGATAACCTGACCCCGTATAGATCTCTACCAGTGTTGTGCCAAGTCTCTTAATAGAGTCTGCACCAACTCTATCTTTCTATTTGTTGGACATCGAATAGACACCAAAGCTGAGTCTACATGCCCGATCCCCACAGCTCTACCTCTAGCCCCACCTTCCCATAGAAAGGGGGTACTCCCATCTGATGAAAAGCCTTCAACCAAGTATCTGGTCGAGGACCTCTATACTCCTCCTGAACCCGAGCAGTCTCAGCAGCATGTGCCTGTACAGCTGGCACCTGAGTATCTCCATGGGATCTCCCAAATAATCCCTCATGTGCCTGCAGATCTGGGGCACGTGTACCTGCTCTAGCAGCCTCTTCCGCACGTCTGATATAAGCACGGAACTCTGATCCCCCATGGAGACACGATCCGAGTCATCTGACTGGACTCTCTGTGATCCCTGTCTCCCAGTTGCCCCGTTCCTAGTCTCAGGAACAACACTCTCATCAACATCTTCTTGAATCTCCTCCGGTGCACGTGGATCAATAGCGGAAATCCTGCCCCGTCCTCTACCTAGAGGGGGTCTACCCCTACCTCGTCCAACTGCATGTAAGGCTCTAGTCCGAACCATTTGCAGAGGACACAAACCTAACTTAGAAGGCTATATATATGTCATATGTATAGATATATATAAAGTCAATCACAACATAATATCTATATATATCTATGTTGTTGAGGTCTTCAGAGGGGCGATGGCTCACGTACACACTATCCCAAAACACTTTGTACTCATTTCAAAATCAAAACCTTTTGAAAAGTCAGACCCCTTTCGGGTTCTGTTTATTTATCTATTCGACCTTCATTGCATATTGCAAGTGCCATTGTTGTCAACCTGGCTCTGATACCAACTTTGTAACACCCCGAATCCGTAGGACTCGAGGCGCTACTGGGCTAGGATCTCACAATGGATCCTGACCCTAGCCTGACAACAAGTTCACTGGATCTTACAACAAGGCACATATAGATTAAAACCAAAACATAAAACTGTAATATATAAATCAAAAGGTTTATACAAGGTACCGCTGAGTACAATCAGAACATATAATTGTACATAACAAAAGATCCCATATCCCACTCATCATCATTCTATCCTCATACACATACCTAGCATGCTACTACCGCTCATACTAGGAAAGGAAAGGATCTACACTACTCTAGATAGATCATGTACAAGACGCACCTGCGGAACGGCGGTTTCCGGGCACGCTGGCGCGGGCGTTGTGACCATGGCCGCGAGGACGGCGGTTTCCGGGCGCGGGTGCGGCGACAAGGTTCCGCAGGGGCGGTGGCTTCCAAGCGCGGGGCGGCGACAGTGTAGAACGTAGCCTCTGGAGTTCTCTTTCACTCTTCACGTGATCAAATCACGTCTTCATCATTCCATGGCCAAGCACAAACATATACATACACATTCCACTATCAATACACATTCAATCACATCTAATCCTAAGCTAGGGAAGAGGAATTCAAGAAAGAAAGAATGAAGAAGAAGCAAGGAGCTTACCCACTATTGTGGCTTAAGCAAGGAAATGATCAGAAAATACCCTCTCAACTGGCTCCCAAGCTCAACAACAATGCACAACATCAACCTCCACAAAAGTCACACAAAACCTCTTCCAAACCAAGAAGAATCCAAGCACAAGATCAAGGAGATGGAGAAGAGAGAAGAAGAACGTGAAATGGCTGGAGAAAGTGAAGGAAACCCTTGATCCTAAGTTAAGAAGAAGGTAAGGAAGAGAAGGTAAAGCACGGGTCAAAGGGTCAACAAAGCCGACTTCAGCCGCTAGAAACCGCAGGGGCGGAAATTCCTGGCCGCAAGGGCGGAACACTACGCAAGCAGCAGGGGCGGCTCCACGGACCCGCGGGGGCGGATAAGGAGTCTCAGCTCCAAAAGACTAAGGCTCTTACACCTGAAACAATGGAAACTAATTTTTAACACTATGACTGAGTCAGTCACTAAACTCGACCTTTGGGTCCGAATTCTTCTGCTTCCTGCAAAGTTTGCTAATAAGGAAGCTATTCAAACTATTATTGAAGAAAACAATGTGAGTAAATTTGTTAAGCTTGACCCCTTATCTATGAATGGGAAAGTTCATAGTTACATTAGAATATGTATCAAATTGGATGTGGATGATAGGTTTATCAATAATGAAAAAGTTACAATTTTTGTTGAGAATAATGATGTCAAAGTTTATCCTATTTGGTTTGAAGATTTTTCTAAAGATTGTGATCATTGTGGTGAAAGCCAAAAAAGTCAGGATTAACTTCAAAAGGAACAAAACCAATGTGAACGGATCAGTGAAAGATGATGAAAAAGATGGAGGTTGGAGTAATGTGGGTGTGACCCATATTGGTATGATAATACTTCTTTTTACCACTAGTTGGTTTAGGTCCTACCTTTCCGATAGAGGAGGTATTACTATCAACATTAAGTTTGTGGTCTCCTAGTTAACCCCAACAACAGTCATAAGAACTCTACGACTAGCTCTAATGAAAATTGTGCTCCTTGTCATGCTCCTATCTTGGTGGATGCTTCTGCTTGTCCTGTCACTACTGAGTTGGATAAGTTGAAATTCAATACTCTAATATAATACCTAAAACTTAATGAAAGTCCCATATTTAATTTTAGGGGCCTACTTCCTTTACCTTATTATAAAATGTATTTTCATCCAATTTAGCCAAAAAGAATCATGTTTATTAGTTAATGGCTTATATAAATCTTTTTAAATTAATGGTTTAAACGATAAATACAGTACACACTCCACTTAGGCCGAATATACGCCGGTTCGCTTCACCCAGACTGAATTTGTCAACCCCTAGTAGAAACCTTACAAAAAAAAAGCATAATGTTATGTGATCATGTATAGTTCAATGATTACAAACAAAAACGACAAGTTATTTAAACACTAATTAATAATAATAAACTACAAATAAGATATCATAAAAAGCATTCATACTACAATGAAAGTTTAAGAGTGCGAAAAGAACAACGCCATCTAAAAAACATAGGAGGGTGATTCGAGTACAAATGGAAGTTGGGATGTGTTGTCGACATTTTGTAAAGGAAAAAAAAAAGAGTTTGGGTAACTATGTCCTTAATTAAATGTAAGACATGTGTTTTGTATATGCAAAAATATAAATTACCATGAACAATTAGCTTAGCTTTACTTTTTCTTTCTCTTCTTTTTTTCTTCCACTCCTCTTGTTTCCTTTACTATTATTTTCCCATACTGCTTGTAATTACTTTCATCTTCTACCTTCTTAACATGTAACCTTTTGGTTCAAAATAAAATATAAGCCACGTGTTTAGGATATGCAAAAATACAAATTAAGTAATTGTGAGTTTGAAATTTAGGTTAAAAGGTTCATTCATCTTATTATCAACTCAGTATATTGAATTACAATTTTGGTAACCTATACTTATATATTACCTACGTACAATACATGAATTCTTATACTCAAATCTTAATATTTGAATTCAAATAAACGTAATACTTAAATTCTTATATTTGAAATTCAATACTGAAACCTTATATCCAAAATCTAATAATTGAAATTTAATAATCTAATTTAATATTCAAAACTTAATTTAAGTCACATGCATAAAATTTAGCGGCCTAATTCATCTATCTTATTATAAAATGTATTTTCATCCAATCTAGCCAAAAAGAGTCATCCATAATAGTTATGGCTTATAAAATTCTTATTACATTAATGATTCAAACGGTAAATCCAGTTATCACTCCACTTAGGACGAATGTACGTTAGTTCCTCTTCCCTCACACTAAGTAAGTCCCAACCCCTAATAGAAACACTATAGAAAAAAATAATGTTATGTGCTCACACAACGATCGAATAACGTTTGATTTTACCTATCTCCTATTCACTGCATCCCACCATGTGTATTCGGATTGTGCTTGAATGTCTGTCATCCACAATAATATAGTTATTTTACGTAAATGATAAATTTGGTGTTACGTAAATAACGACCATGTTTAAATATTACCGTATTATTCTCGATTCTCACAGGAGACTTGTAACACCCCAAATGTAACACCCGAATCCGTAGAACTCGAAGCGTTACTGGGCTAGGATCTCACAATGGATCCTGACCCTAGCCTAACAACAACCTCACTAAATCTTACAACAAGGCACCAACAGATTAAAAAAAAACATAAAAACTGATATATATATATATATATATATATATATATATACATATCAAAAGGTGGTACAAGATACTGTTGAGTACAAAGTCAAACTCAAGTCCGTACAATAAGGATAAATCCCAAAACCCCACGATGTCGCCCAGTGTACGGAGCCCTCAGCAGATCACCCTCTCTGGATCACTCCGCAGTTCTCCTAACCTGCAAGGGATCTACAACACGGTATGAAACCGTTAGCTAACTATACACATATATAAGAAGATGCTAAAGCGGAAACACACATCAGAAAGGATAAACACTTCAACATGATATCAAACATTTACCCGGTTTATTATCTTTAATAAGTTGAATCATTCAATCGTATAAATAGATATAAATATATATAAATAGATATAAATATATATGTATATATATATGTATATATATATATATGTATATGTATATATATATGTATATATATATATATATATATATATATATATAAAGATAGGTGACACGAGGAATATAATCCCCGCCTCTGAGTACTCTAACCAGCTAGAGTAGTATCAGCACACCTCCCGTGTACCCTGTGGGAATGGTGAGGGGCCTTCCTTTATACCAGATCTGGCCTGACTACAGAGAACCTCCCAGACTCCACGGCGGGATGAAAGGGAAAGGTTATCACAGTCACTACAATGGGCGGTCAATATAACATAGGTCGGTGACCAAATAATAACACGTGGTATAAAGCACATAACACACACCACTCAAGCATACATCCAATATAAGGATAGTAGCTAAGTAAGTCCTATGGACTTACCTCGATCTCAAAAGTAACTCAAGTACGGTCCACTCTCAGAAACGTCCACTCCAAACTGGAGGACAACACAGCTTATACAAGACACACATATATATATCACAATCCTATCACACAAAGGGTCACACCTAGACCCAAGGGATCCATAAGGGATCATATCCAACTCGTAACCTTAAGGCCATAACCGGCATATCTATGTCATACTCGTCATAAACCGATACCTAGCATGATACTAGTTCCCTCATACTAGAAAGGAAAGGAACTACTTAACTATAGGTAGTCCCGAGACAAGACGCACCTACGTGAACGGAGGACGCAGGGGCGGAAGGTAAGTGGCCGCAGGCGCAGCGGAACGTAGCCGCGGGGGCGGTGACAAGGTCGCTGGCAAGCGCAGGCACGGCGCTGACACGGCGCGGGCGCGACGACACGGTAGCCGCAGGGGCGGTGACTTCTGGCCGCGGGGGCGGCGACAGTGCAGAATGACACTTCGCAGTTTCTCTTTAGCTCTTCACGTGCTCAATTCACCTCTACTCTCTTCTATAGTTACACACATGCATCAACATACACTATCAGACGTCACCCTATGAACCATTCATCTACTCCTAAGCTAAGAAGGAAGAACAAGAAAGAAAGGGAGGAAGGAGAAGCAAGAAGCTGACCTCCACAGCTGTAGACAACCAAGGAAGAACAGAACTAACTCTTAGCTGGCCATCTGCAGCTCATCAAACATGTACTTAACCTTCAGCAACACAAAACCACACCCAAAACCTTATCAAACTCCAAAACTCTCAAGCAAGATCCAAAGGAAGAGATGAAGAAGCAAGAAAGACGTAAGTGAGTTGGAAAGGTGAAGTAAAGAAGTGAAACCCTTGCTCAGCAAGGTAGGAAAGGGTAAGGACAAAGGTGAAAGCACGGGTCAAAGGAGTCAACAAAACCGGTTGCAGCCGCCGTAAACGGCAGGGGCGGATCACAGGGCCGCAGGGGCGGGAACCCGTAGAGGCGGCGGTCAAGCCCGCGGGTGCGGAAAGGCCAATCTCGGCCAAAGCCAATCTCGGCTATGGTCCGATCTCGGTCCGAAAGAAAAGGGCTCTCACATCTCACCCCCCTAAAAACAAGTTTCGGGACTGCAAGATCCTAAAACCACTCGGACTCAAAAGCCGAGGTAACACTCTCTATAACTCAAACATAAGCATGGAGGAAAACATCACTCCAACAACAACTATATTATCCAGGGCCTAGAGAAACCATCTCTAGCCGGCTATAAACACATCACAAGGCATAGAGGAATCACATCTCTAGCCGTATCATAACCATAACAGAAAGGCATGGAGGGAGAACATCTCCAGCACTACTATGTCCATCAAAATAGCATGGAGGTAAGAACCATCTCCAGCTAAACCTAAGCGTATCACAATAGCATGGAGGGAAGAACCATCTCCAGCTATAAATAGGAAATCATACTAGCATAACAGGATCAAATAAGATCATAATCACATCAAAGCTAGCATGAAATAAACATATCATAGCATATAAGCATATAAGCAAATAAGACTCACCAAGCTAGTACTAAGATCTACTCGGTGATCCTATTGGTGCATCTAACTCAGCATAGAACTCTGGATAGTTCCTCTAGATACTATCCTCAGTCTCCCATGTAGCCTCCTCAGGTCCTCGTCTCGACCACTGTATCCTCAACATAGGAATGTCCTTTGAACGCAGGCGTCTCATGCCTCGCTCTAGGACTGCAATCGGATGCTCAACAAAAGTGTGGTCCAGCTCAACCACCAAATCCCCATAACTCACGATGTGTCTCGGATCTGGTATACACTCCCTCAGCTGAGACACGTGAAACACAGGGTGAACACCCTCTAATTTCGGAGGCAAGGCTAATCTGTAAGCTGCGCTCCCAACCCGATCCAAAATCTCAAACGGTCCGACATATTGGGGACTCAACTTCTCCTTAGTGCCAAAACGCCTAACACCTCGTGTCGGAGACACTCTCAGCCATACATGGGCTCCAACCCTGAACTCTAGAGGTCTACGCCTCCTGTCAGCATAAGACTTCGGACGGCTCTGTGCAGTCAGCATACGCTCTCTGATCAATGCTACCCGAGCAATATCATCCTGAATCTGATCAGGTGCTAAACCACTGACACTGCTCTTCTCATCCCAGCATAACGGGGAACGACATCTCTGTCCATACAGTGCCTCATATGGGGCCATCCCAATAGATGCATGCCAGTTGTTGTTGTAGGAGAACTCAACAAGTGGGAGATGATCCGTCCACACATGTCCCCAATCCAACACACAAGCTCGCAACGTATCCTCTAGGGTCTGAATGGTCCTCTCTGACTGACCATATGTCTGAGGATGGAACGCAGTCGTGAAGTGCAAACTCGTCCCCAGGGCAGTCTGAATCTGCTGCCAGAATCTCGAGGTAAATCGCCCATCTCTGTCTGAGACAATCGTCCTCGGTACACCATGGAGTCACACTATCTGCTCACCGGCCACGTCTCTCGAATAGGAATGAAACGTGCCGTCTTCGTCAATCTGTCAACTATGACCCAAATGGCATCAAAACTCCGGCTCACTGAGCTACAAATCTGCTGGAAGGTCGCACACTGAGCTACAAATCTGGCTACATCGGGCTTCAGCCCTCCCCACCAGTATGAACGTCTCAAATCCTGATACATCTTACTCGTACCTGGATGTACCGAGTAAGGTGTACAGTGAGCCTCCTGCAAAATCCTCTGCCTCAACTCTGTATCAGCAGGTACACAAACGCGGCCATGGCGCCTCAAAACTCCATCTGCTCCAAGCAGGAACTGTGGTGCCTCATCCCGAGACATCCTATCTCTGATCCTCTTTAAAGTCGGGCAAGTCTCCTGTTTCTGTCGGATCTCATCTAACAGATCAAGAAGGACCTCTAAAGTACGCAGCTGGGCATCCTCATCAGGAAACTGGATGTCCAGCTCTAACCAGATAAGATCTCTCTGCAACTGATGTTGAACTGTCAGCCTCGCAATCGCCTGCTCTCGAGGCGTCTTCCTGCTCAGGGCGTCGGCGACCACGTTCGCCTTCCCTGGATGGTACAAAATCTCTAAATCAAAGTCCTTGATCAGCTCGAGCCACCTACGTTGGCGGTTATTCAATTCCCGCTACGTAAAAATATACTTCAGACTCTTATGGTCTGTGAAGATGTGACATGTAGCACCATACACGTAATGTCTCCAGATCTTCAGTGCATGAACTACCGCTGCCAACTCCAGATCATGAGTCGGGTAATTCTCCTCATACGTCTTCAGCTGTCGAGACGCATATGCAATCACTCTGCCTCGCTGCATCAGAACACATCTCAAGCCTAGCTTGGATGCATCACTGTACACCACAAAATTCTCAGTACCCTCGGGTTGTGCCAAAATAGGAGCAGAAGTCAAACGCCTCTTCAACTCCTCAAAACTCTGCCCACACTGATCAGACCACACAAATCTGGTAGTCTTCCTCAGCAAACTCGTCAGTGGACGGGCAATCACAAAAAAACCCTCCACGAAGCGTCTGTAATAACCGGCTAGGCCAAGGAAACTACGTACTTCCTTGACGTTCGTCGGTGTTGTCCATGCTGCTACTGCCTCTATCTTCGTTGGATTCACCTTGATCCCCTCAGCTGAAACCACATGACCCAGGAATGCTACCTCTGGCATCCAGAACTCACACTTAGAGAACTTAGCATAAAGTTCTCTATCCCTCAAAACCTGCAATACAGTCCTCAGATGTCCTGCATGCTCCTCTCCGCTGCGAGAATATACCAGAATGTCATCAATAAAAACCACCACAAACTGATCCAGGAAGTTGATGAAGATACTGTTCATCAACTCCATAAAGACGGTTGGGGCATTCGTAAGCCCAAATGGCATCACTACAAACTCGTAGTGGCCATATCTGGTCCGGAATGCAGTCCTGTGCACATCCTGCTCCCTCACCCTCAGCTGGTGATACCCGGAACGCAGGTCAATCCTGGAGAACACAGTAGCTCCCTATAGCTGATCTAATAAATCATCAATGCGCGGCAGTGGATACTTGTTCTTGATGGTCACCTTGTTCAGCTCTCTGTAATCAATACACAATCTCAACGATCCGTCCTTCTTCCGTACGAAGAGGACAGGTTCTCCCCATGGGGACACACTAGGGCGAATGAAGCCCTTCTCAGCCAACTCCTCGAGTTGCTTCTTCAGCTCCAGCATCTCGACAGGCGTCATCCGGTATGGAGCCTTCGAGATGGGTCTCGTACCAGGCTCTAACTCGATACTGAAATCCACACTCCTCTGAGGCGGCAAGCTGGACGGCTCAACAAAAACGTCAGTAAACTCACAGACAACTGGAATGTCCTCTACAGCTGGACTCTCACCCTCCTTCATGACATAACACCAGAAGGCCTCGCAAACCTGTGCAATCAGTCTAGCTGCCCATATAGCACTGATAACTGTGCCTACCTTTCCAAGGTCCCAACCTCGGAAACCTCTATCTGGCCTAACTCGGTAGAGAGGGTAACAGTCCTCCTACCTACATCTAAAACTGCAAAGTGTCTAGCCATCCAATCCATACCTAGAATGACTTCTTCATGCTCTAGTGGAATGACAAAGAAGTCAACTAGTAACACACGGGTCCCTACAGAAATGGGACAACCGTGAATCTCATGGGTACCTCTGACCCTACCACCATCGGGTAACCCTATAATAAAGGGTATCCCCTCAATTGTATCTAAACTCAAACGCTCTACACAGGCATCAGAAATAAAAGAGTGCGTAGCACCAGTATCAAGTAAAACTCTAACAGGTAAACCATGAATCAGAATGGTACCTGTAGCAGTAGGTGAAGTTGGCTCCTCTACACTCCTCAGCTCAAAAACACGACCCTGTGGGCCTCTGGTATCAATGGTGCCTCCACCACTGCCTCTGCCTCTACTCGGCCCAGGAGCAAATCCTTGAGTCGTAGGGCGATCTGGGACTCTCTGCTGTCCCTGAGTCTGCTGCTGCTGCTGAGGTGGCCTCCGCCCACCTCCCGCTACACTGGCAGGAGAAGACCCCTGCTGAGATGCAGCTCCGCCCTGGCGGCAGTAAACGGATCTATGGTCTTGTCGACCACAGGTAAAACACGTCACCAATGGCCTCGTGCACTCGGGCTTCAGATGCCCTGGATCTCCACAGTTAAAACACTGTCGTCCCATCTCTGTAGCAGGTGCAGATACAGAATGACCCTGACGTCTCTGACTACCCCCAACACTAGCAGCTTCAGCAGTACCACTGGCCTGCCCTGTACGTTGTCTCTTCTTACACCTTCCGGCCTGAGAAGCTCTCCTCTGTTCAGCCCTCTCTCTCTCATAATCTGCAGCTCTAACCTGATAGTCCATCAAGGACTCACAGTGAAAACCTGCCATGTAAGCTCGGGTACCATCCCTCAATCGTTGAGAGAACAAATAAACATGCTGATTAACAAGAGGTGCAGCTGGACCCAGTAAATCCAACTCCTCCTGGAATCTCCTGATGGCCTCTGAAACTGGCACATCCTCAAATCCGGCCTCAACAAAATCACGCAGTTTCTCCTTCCTCGGTGAGGCAGGGCAGAAACGCTCTCGGATCAAGGTCCTCATCTGGTCGTAGCTGGTAACCTGACCCCGTACTGACCTCCACCAGTGTTGTGCCAGCTCTCTGAACAGAGTCTGCACCAACTCGATTTGCCTATCAGCTGGGCAGCGAATAGACTCAAGAGCTGAGTCTACATGCCCGATCCAGAGCTCGACCTCTAACCCCACCTTCCCAGTGCAAGGGGGTACACCCATCAGATGAAAAGCCTTCAACCAGGTATCTGGTCTAGGCCCTCTATGCTCCTCTGGTGCTCTGGCAATCTCAGCAGCAGGTACCTGTACAGCTGGTTCCTGGGTAACGGTGTGGGACCTCTCAGATGGTCCCTCCTGTGCCTGTAAGTCTGGGGCACGCCTACCGGCTCTGGCAGCCTCCTCAACACGTCTAATATAAGCCTGAAACTTTGATCTACCCATAGAGACACGATCAGACTCACCAGACTGAGCTCTTTGTGCCCCCTGTACCTCAGCTGCCCCGTTCTCAGTCTCAGGAACGGCGCTCTCAGCAACCTCCTCGTGAATCTCTCCTACTGCCTGGGAACCATCAGCAGGTATCCTACCTCGTCCTCGGCCTAGAGGGGGTCTACCTCTACCTCTACCTCTACCTCGCCCAACTGCAGGTAAGGCTCTAGTCTGAACCATCTGCAGAGGACGTAAACCTAGCTTAGAAGGCTATATATATGTCATATGTATGTATCAAATCAATCACAACAGAATATCTATATATGTGAACTGTCGAGATCTTCAGAGGGGTGATGGCTCACGTACACGATATCCCAAAACATTTGTACTCATTTTAAAACCAAAACCTTTTGAAAAGTCAAACCCCTTTCGGGTTATGTTTATTTATCTATTCGAACTTTATTGCAGATTACTAGTGCCATTGTTGTCAACCTGGGCTCTGATACAAACTTTGTAACACCCCGAATCCGTAGGACTCGGAGCGCTACTGGGCTAGGATCTCACAATGGATCCTGGCCCTAGCTTGACAACAACCTCACTGAATCTTACAACAAGGCACCAATAGATTAAAACAAAACATAAAAACTGATATATATATATATATACATATCAAAAGGTGATACAAGATACTGTTGAGTACAAAGTCAAACTCAAGTCCGTACAATAAGGATAAATCCCAAAACCCCACGATGTCGCCCAGTGTACGGAGCCCTCAGCAGATCACCCTCTCTGGATCACTCCGCAGTTCTCCTAACCTGCGAGGGATCTACAACACGGTATGAAACCGTTAGCTAACTATACACATATATAAGAAGATGCTAAAGCGGAAACACACATCAGAAAGGATAAACACTTCAGCATGATATCAAACATTTACCCGGTTTATTATCTTTAATAAGTTGAATCATTCAATCGTATAAATAGATATATATATATATATAAAGATAGGTGACACGAGGAATATAATCCCCGCCTCTGAGTACTCTAACCAGCTAGAGTAGTATAAGCACACCTCCCGTGTACCCTGTGAGAATGGTGAGGGGCCTTCCTTTATACCAGATTTGGCCTGACTACAGAGAACCTCCCAGACTCCACGGCGGGATGAAAGGGAAAGGTTATCACAGCCACTACAATGGGCGGTCAATATAACATAGGTCGGTGACCAAATAATAACACATGCTATAAAGCACATAACACACACCACTCAAACATACATCCAATATAAGGATAGTAGCTAAGTAAGTCCTATGGACTTACCTCAATCTCATAAGTAACTCAAGTACGGTCCACTCTAAGAAACGTCCACTCCAAACTGGAGGACAACACAGCATATACAAGACACACATATATATATCACAATCCTATCACACAAAGGGTCACACCTAGACCCAAGGGATCCATAAGGGATCATATCCAACTCGTAACCTCAAAGCCGTAACCGGCATATCTATGTCATACTCGTCATAAACCGATACCTAGCATGATACTAGTTCCCGCATACTAGAAAGGAAAGGAACTACCTAACTATAGGTAGTCCCGAGACAAGACGCACCTGCGTGAACGGAGGACGCAGGGACGGAAGGTAAGCGGCCGCAGGCGCGGCGGAACGTAGCCACGGGGGCGGTGACAAGGTCGCTGGCAAGCGTTGGCACGGCGCGGGCGCGACGACACGGTAGCCGCAGGGGCGGTGGCTTCTGGCCGCGGGGGCGGCGATAGTGCAGAATGACACTTCGCAGCTTCTCTTTAGCTCTTCACGTGCTCAATTCACCTCTACTTTCTTCTATAGTTACACACATGCATCAACATACACTATCAGACGTCACACTATGAACCATTCATCTACTCCTAAGCTAATAAGGAAGAACAAGAAAGAAAGGGAGGAAGGAGAAGCAAGAAGCTGACCTCCACAGCTGTAGACAACCAAGGAAGAACAGAACTAACTCTTAGCTGGCCATCTGCAGCTCATCAAACATGCACTTAACCTTCAGCAACACAAAACCACACCCAAAACCTTATCAAACTCCAAAACTCTCAAGCAAGATCCAAAGGAAGAGATGAAGAAGCAAGAAGGACGTAAGTGAGTTGGAAAGGTGAAGTAAAGAAGTGAAACCCTTGCTCAGCAAGGTAGGAAAGGGTAAGGACAAAGGTGAAAGCACGGGTCAAAGGAGTCAACAAAACCGGCTGCAGCCGCCGTAAACCGCAGGGGCGGATCACAGGGCCGTAGGGGCGGGAACCCGCAGGGGCGGCGGTCAAGCCCGCGGGTGCGGAAAGGCCAATCTCGTCTATGGTCCGATCTCGGTCCGAAAGAAAAGGGCTCTCACACCAAATTCTTGGAATTCGGGATGCTAAGGGTTAGGACATCACAATGGGTCCCGACCCTAGTTTGACAACAACTTTACTGGATCTTACAACAAGGTACAAATAAAGAAACCGACTAAAACGTTTTAAATGTAAAATATAATGAAGAAGACAACGACAATCAACCATCAAAAGAAACGTGACAAAATCTAAAGGAAAATGAAACAAGTCTCGTCACTAAAAGAAGATCAAAAAACCCAAAACAACTCGTAGGGAAACCCGGCTGGCCACTCTCTCCGGATCACTCACCATCGTTCCTGCCCTGCAAAGCATCTACAATATGACGATGAAAACCGTTAGCTAATAATTCCTTATATCAGCTAGTATTAAAATAGCACAAACAGACAATGCAAAAATTAAACAAACAACATGCTTACTCTCAATCATATTATTATCTTCAATTAGCTATTCAATTCTATTACTTCAACTTATCGTGTGGCACGAACGTCTCCCGACCTTCGCCTTTGTCCCCGTAAACCAACATGACTGGATCTAATGCATTTCACCTTATACCGGTATGGAGCCCCCAACTAACGTGGCAACGTTGGGAAGTGATGCCACGACCCGTTCTCAAACACTTGGGTCACTCATATCGTAATGTCATCCTACTCAAGTTATAATTATAAAGCACCCAACATGCAACACTACACTAATACAAACTCATACATGTATCATTAGCTAAGAAAGTCCGTAAGACTTACCTTAACTAGTCCGATATCCAAACTCGTTAAATCTCGATCCGTACGTAAATGATCTCAACAACCTGGTCAAGACAGAAAACGTTTTAACATCACAATTCGATCACTTATGAAGCTTGTAAAATATTTCTAGACTAACTATGAGGTTCTTATAGCGAAAGAAAAAGAAACCCTACCTTTTGCAAAAAATTACCAAAATACCCCTAACTTTCCTAAAATTCCGAAAAGTTTCCAAACTTGTTCTAAGTATTTCACTATAGCCCAATAGCATATTGAAATCCTAAAACATCCATATCGGGTTTGAGGGTTTGCTCAAACTTACAATCTATGTCCAAAACCCCAAGAAAGCTTTTTTTCCGAAAATACCTCGAGTGCTCTACTTTGGCCTATCGTGAATACTTCTTACTAAATCCCAGAAATTTACAGAAATTCACAGAAAGTTGCCTACATGCACACTCAAATCCAACAATTAGCTAAAAATCTCTTGTTTCCTTTAAAACTGTTTTTCATAATAACTTTGCAAGCTCATAATTTTCAAACTAACCGTTGAGTCTTTCTCAAATTTTAATACAATAAACTACATACTTCCATCTAACCAATATTTTTAAGGTATAAAAACATGATCCCAAAAATAGCTAGATTTTTTTGACAAATTTATGGCATATAACATAGGTCATAGGTTCGAAAATCCCTGCACACAAAAATCCGGAAATGGCCTAAGGCCTAGAGACCCGAGTTCAAGTCCTGTTGGAAGCAGAATTTTTGCAAAGATATTATGATCATGAGATCTTGAGTTCGACCCCCAATGACAGCACTAGTAACTATTCCTATGATTTCATGTGACGGTTAATATAATCACATGAAGAGGATTAGAGGAAGATGATGACCTCGACTCCACTACTGCAGTGCCAAAAGCCAGAAGATGGCTTGATGTTGGTGAGACCTTGGCTCGACCGATGTTCTCCTACAACCACTGCTCTACGGGAACATAAGAGGAGCGCAATGAGAGATTACTCTCGAGAGAGATCCAAAGAAGCAGGGAAGAAGAGAGGAGAAACTCACCTCTTTTGTTAATGCAGAAGGGGAGAAGTAACGGGTCTCTATGCTTAAGGGAAGAACCTGCGTTTTGATAATTGATCAACGAAGGGAAAGGAGAACCTCTTAGATTGTTGTTGTAATGACCCGGTCGCGGTCTGGAGAACTACTGGTGGCATGCCTTGTTTGCACAGTGGAGACGGGGTTGGATCCGGTCGTGGTCTGTAGTGCTCCGGGAGGAAGAGTTTCGGTGTGATGGCTGCCTGCGCACGGGAAGAAGATGGCTTGATCGCCTCCGCAATGGTCGGGGAAGGGAGGGAAAAAACAGCAGGAGAAATGAGTGTCCGCTTGTGTCAGGATGGTCACATCTCCGATGCCGATCTCGATTGCTCTGGACGTCAAAGAATGTACGCACGAGGTTAGAAGATCGCGCCGAAGATCGTTTCCGGGAGCAACTGGAAAAAAACGAAGAACGAAGGAAGATGGTCGGAAGTTGGGCCTGGAGAAAATGGGAAAGCAAACCAAGCCCAAGAAAGAAGAAAGATGGCCGGCCTTCTCCACATCTAGGGAGGAAAGAAGGAAGAGTGCTCGGCCGGCCTTGCCTTGGCCCAAGAAGATCACTACAGCCCACCAGGAAGTCACAGGCCCAAGAAGAGGAAAAGAAGAATCAGTCCCATCACCAAAGGAATGGCGCGGTATGCGATGGAAATAAAAATTAAACCTGTTCGCTTTGTGTTATCTTAATTCGATTAAAAACCCGGCAACTCGACCGGTATCAGAATAAAAAATCCGGTTATTACAAGACCAAATATTACCGTATCATTCTCGATTCTCACATGAGACCATGTTTAAATATTACCGTATTATTCTCGATTCTCCCATGAATGCGGATCTCACCTAACATTACCCATAATAAATGTGTATTCATTGTATTAATAGTTACCATCGATGAACATTAATTATGTCATTATAGTTTTGTTTAAGTCTCAACCTCCAACATAACAGGACAGAAAAGGTAAAAACATTATATAAAGGTTTGTCGACCCGCATTGCATGTTCTAATTGAATGTCAATTAACTTAGTCATCTTCCATCATGAAAACTCAATGTTGTTTTTCAATATTTCTCTTGATGATCATAGTTTCTCAGCACTGCATTCGACTTAGTGAAGGAAAACCCGAAGGAACGATGAAGACGATAAAGGTAATTATTATATATCATAGTTTATGCATTATTATTGAGATATATAATAATTCTTGTTTCACTTTGTTTGCATGCAGACCGAAGATGGTGATGTGTTAGATTGTGTTGATATCTACAAACAACCCTAGTTAAATCATCCTCTTCTTAAGAATCACACCATACAAGTTCGACTGATCATTACAAATCACGGGGGGGTGTTTTGTGAATATTATATAATTTTTTTCTCTAACTTTTAGATTTAATGCGATTTTTCTAGTTGAGGCCGAGTTCATATCTAAGACGATTAGTACAAGCAAACGATGATGACTCTACCATGTCTTACCAATATTGGTCGAAAGATAAGCAATGTCATGTGGGAACAATTCCTATCCGAAGATCAACCGCGAATAATTTAACTCCGATTTTAGGTTCTAGGTTTTTACATGAAACCAATGATTTTCAGGTAGATTAATTGCGTTATATGTCTTAGTAACTCTATCACTCAAAATATAACGGATTTCTTCTACTTGTGTATATTACATACATCTTACAATGTGCATGCAGGATGCAAGCGTCGGTACGCTACACAAGACGAAAGACATATATGGAACGAGCGCATCTCTTTATGTATGGAACCCTCCGACCGAGAACAATGACTATAGCATCAGTCGGATCTTACTTGTAACGCCCGGAATTTTTATTAAATTAATTCCGGACTTAGAGCACTTTATAGTTATTCCGTAATCCCGAGATGCCGAGTGCCGGGATTTATTCCTAAGAAAATCCCGAGCCGACTCGTCGTTTTTCCCCTTTTCCGCGTTCCGACCCTTCGTTCTAAGTCGAAGTGACAAGGGGTCATTTCCGACCTCTCGTTCCGGGCAAAGAGGACAAGACAGCTGCTGTCCCCTCAAGACTTTTCAGCCTTGTCCCCTTCCCCCTCTCTCCTTCTTTCACTTTCACGTTAGATTTCCTCCATCACTTCTCCTCTCTTCTCCTTCCTTCTCATCTCTTCTCCATGGCTGCTTGAGGATCCAAATTGTGGAACTGCAGAAGAAGATCAGAGGTTGTTGGTAAGCTCTTCCCTCTTCCTTCCCTCTCTTCCTTGCTGCTCTTTTCTTTCTTCTTCCTTCCTCCTTCATCCATGGCCATGGATGAAGCTTGGAGAGGTTTTTGCTCAACCCTTGTGCATGTCTAGGTTCTTAGCTCGTTTAGGTCAAGGAGAGGTGCCTAAGACCTGTGGTGGGTGTTTGGAGAAGATCCAGCAAGAGAAGAAGGACTTTGGAGCAAAGGATCCAAAGTCGAAGACGAAGAAGACGACGTTCTGCGCAGAACCCGCGGGGGCGGCTCAACAGGACCGCGAGAGCGGCCAGCCGCAGGGGTAGACCAGCAAGCCGCGGGTGCGGCTCAGCACGCCGTGGGCACGGCTCGGCACGGCCGTAGGGGCGGCGGCAGGCACTTGGCTCGGGCGGCAGCGGACGGACGCGGGAGCAGCAACGGACGGCCGCGGGTGCGGCAGGGCAAGGCCGCGGGTGCGGCGGCGGACGGCCGCGGGTGCGGCGGAGGACGGCCGCGGGCGCGGCTCGGCAAAACGGCGGGGGCGGCTCCTGGCAGGCGACGCAGTCCTCCGCGGGTGCGGCTCCTTGTTCCGCGGGGGCGGCTCCTGTGTCCGCAGGGGGGCCGGCTTGACTCCGCGGCTGTGGTTTCGGCAACAGAAGGTCCCTCCTCTCCTTCAACCCTCGTCCTTTCCTTAGATTGTTGTCGATTCTTGTAGTAGCATGCCTAGGATGGATCTAGATTAGTGTGGGATGACATGTAGTGTTTATGGACCTAGGAGCCCTTGAGGCTCGATATATGTGATCATATGAGCATGTGAGCATGATGGACCTTCTAGGCTAGCTTGTGCCCCTTTGGTTGAGGATTACTATCTTGTGGAATTATGAACTGTTGTGGGTGTTTCATGTGTGGAGAGTATGATGAGTACTTGGGACCTAGGATGCATTCCTAGCTTGAGGGTTGGGTGATCTTGCTTAGATCACTAGAGTGAAGTCTAAGACTTCTTGAGAGTGAGTATGTATTGATGGGTATGTTCCCCGTTTGATCAGGTATTTGATATTGTATGCGCATATAGACGATAACGGGTAATGGCCGATCGTCTAGACGGTAGCGGGTAATGGCCGACCGTTGATCAGTTCAGGTAAGTCTCCGGACTTACTTAGCTCGTATTTTACGTATTAGCATTGATGTGTGTTTGGTGGTGCGTGTTTATGTTTTGTTATAACAATTAAACCGGTAATTAGGACCACCGACTTTATATATATATATATATGTGTGTGTGTGTGTGTGTGTGTGTGTGTGTGTGTGTGTGTTGGCCCAAGTGTATGATAACGGGCGGTGACATCATCTGCCTAGCCCTGGTTGGGTCTAGGAGGTTCTCGGCGACGAGTCCGGCGGGTATACGGGCGGATGCATCCGCACCATTCCTTGCCGGTAAGGGACCGAGGCGAGACCATTGGGGTCTCGTGTCACAAAAGAAGTTGAACTAGAATGGAATACGACTTAATAATAATAAAAAGATAATAAACGGGACTTGCGTGTTTCATGTTATGTGCTATGAATGTGTTTGTGCCTTCACCGTTTTTCTAATGCCTAGAATATTAGCTAACGGTTTTAAACCGTTTGTGTAGATGACTTGCAGGTTAGGGATGCCGCCGAGTGAGGCGGAGGAGTGGACAGTCGGGGTCTCCGTATATTATAGGACGGGGATGTATTTGAGTCATGTTTTATATTCTGGATCATGGATAGTGTCGTATGTTTAGAATTTGGATCGATTTATGTTGTTTGTGGACTCGGTTGAGTTTCCAAGTTGTAGTTTCTTACATTTCGGTTTCCGCATATTTTAAAAACATATTTGAGTTTTCGCCTTTATTTGTGCCATGTTGGAATGTCCAGTGAAATTGTTGTCAGGCTAAGGGTCGGGACCCATTGTGAGGTCTCGCCCAGTAGCACCCCGAGTCCCGCGGATTTGGGGTGTTACATTACTACACTACGTAACAGGAGTATATATTATGGAAAGTGCAATGGTCGGGTGGATGGTATGTACCAATTCAAATCTTTGTAAAAGAGATAGTAATTGTTCGCAAAACTATAAGCTTATTTATTGTTGTCTTCATAACAGGTTAATCCACAACTATATGGTGACAAGCGTACACGACTCTTTGTAATGTATAAGGTAAGTGCTCGGGCAAAGAAAACCCTAAATCTTTTGTAAATGTATCTTTATTTAGTGGAACTTATTATATTTCACCTTCCTCAATCAACTAAAGGCTATTTTGTTCATCAAATTTGACCAGAGCATTGGGGTGGATCCATGCTATAACATGGAGTGTCCAGGATTTATGCATGTGAACCGAAAGATCGCGCTCGGTTCAACGATATGGCCTATTTCTAAGTACAATGGAGCACAATACAAGATACACCTTGGATTATTTCTAGTAAGCACGATTACTCGAATAATTTCAAGAGCTAATATTATCATTTACTAATGATTGGTACAATGGGTCGGTCCGGGGCTTCGGATTCACAACTTTATTGTCATTTTGAAATGTGAGAGTTGCACTCTCGACAATGGGTTATTTTCGAGTCAAATTGAGTAATCGGGTCAAATTGGCTAATATGATCAATGCACAAGTTTGTTACGGGAATTAAATGTACTATTCGAGTAGGTTAGAGGCCTTATAACTTTTTACATTTTTCGAAATGTGAATGATACTTCTAACGCAATGGTTATATTCGAGTCAAATAAAATAATGGGGTCAAACATGAATTTGTTACACGACATTTAGGTAATGTTAGAGTGGGTCCGAGGCCTCGGAATATGAATCACACTTTCCAACAAAATGGGTTTTCTTAAGTCAAATAGAGTAATGTGGTCAATCCATAGGTTTGTAACGTAATGTCATGGTTTGCGTAGATAACTTGATAGTTTCATTTTAGTGTTGATAAATTTAATCTTCTTACATTTATTTTGCCTTCTTGTACAAAAGGATCGTAATACTCAAAACATATGGTTCATTTACGGAAACGTGTGGGTTGGATATTGGCCTCATTCACTCGTACCATATCTCTCTGTTGCATCAAACTTCGCGAGTTGCGGAGGGGAGCTTTACCGAAACGTTCCTACCAGTACTACGAAAATGGGGAGTGGACATTTTCCGGAAGAAGGATGGGGAAAAGCGAGTTATGTGGCAAACATTACGTATGTGAGTGTCAATGGTTATAACGTTGAACCGGATCCAAATGCAATGAGTTATTCTGTTTCTCGGCCCAAATGTTACGGGACTTCTTCACTACAGGGTACTAAACACTTAGGCTCGTCTTTCTTCTTTGGAGGACCCGGATGCTCTTCTTCTTGAGTGGGTTGTCACTAATTGTCACATGTTTTGTGAATCGGATCTATATAGATTTAATAAGATGAATATTTGATTTTAAACAATTGGATTTTCTTAAATTCCCCACTTTTGAATTGGTCATTGATAATATTATAGACCTAGTGATACAAATTTGAGACTTAATATTAAAAAAGTTTGTAAATTTGAGACTTAATATTAAAAAAGTTTGTTTATTTAAAATTTTGGTTTCGTCTTGACCCGCGGTGTTTTTGGCTAGGCTAGTAGAGAGGGTCTGAAGTTAGACAATATCAAAAATAACTTACTAGCACAAAATTATTCTATGTACAAATCAACAATATTTTTTATATAAAAAGACAATGACATAATACTTGAAGGGTGAATATGGTAAGTATGTATTTTTTTATAGTATGTACAAATCATGTATTTTTTTTAATGTGTGTACAATACATGCCCTTTTGGATGAGACTAGAGACGTCGCGCGTGCGTAGCACGCGCAACCTGAATTAATACGGGAAATGAGTACAATAATTTTGTTCGATTTGAGTATTTGAGATAAGGAGGAAAATAACACCAATGAAGTTTGTATTTATTTTTAATCTCAATATAGGACTGTTTCGTTCTATCCATGTAGGGATGTAGTGTGTTGCATAACCCTTCTATAATATATATAGTATATATAGTGTAACTACAAAAAAGTGATGCCTTCTTCATCCCAAAGATGAATGTCATATTAGCTTTACTAATCACCTATTATGTTCATTTACAACAAAACCTAAAACAAAATTTCATATCAGCAGCCTTCACAGAAGCAGTTCTTAAACACTGCATAACAACACTTGGCATAATACCCAATCCTCCGCGTTTCTGGATGGCACAGATGTCCCCGTTTGTATTAATAGTAATTGTCATTCGAATCCCATAACAGCATCTTCCAGGTGAGTTGGATCTATAACCTGTAAAATTCACATTAAAAAAGAAATAAGCTAAGGACCAACTTTCTCTAGACAATTGTTAAAAATTTATAGAGAATACCAGAAGAAGCAATTTCTGTTAACTACCAGATACCTACAAGTTATCTTAACAACTTTCTCTTACTAACACATGATACCTAACAGAATTGGTTCTTGATAGTTCTCTATTTTCGTTTCCATTATCCAGGAAAATAGCAACGATCAGAGCCTATAAGTGTACCACAAACAAGGATCAACCAAAACTAATATCCAAGAAGAAAAGGATCAGAAGCTCAAATATTAGCCATTACTAATGTCCATTAGCAATATCAAACAAACAGTTCTTAGTCCAAACATAAAGAAACACCAACACATAATATCCAAGAAGAGAAGTCTCAATTCATGATTATCAAAACTAAAAAATGTGTTAAATGATAACAAATACTAAGAACATTAACATGAAGTAGGATCATACCCCTGTTAAAGGAAGTAAACTAAGCTGAGTGTAGACCTCCTCATTCTCCTTACTAACCTGTTTACACAAAAATTAAAAGTCAAAATGGCAAGATGTGAAAATCATCAGTTTATATTAATGCTAAGCAAACGTACAAAGTCTAGAAATGATAATTCAAAGTAGTAATGGGAACAGACACAAATAAGAATACAAGACAGCCAAAGCAACAATGGGATCTCGTGCAAAAGAATTGGTGCTTTCCTTACCTTATGTCCTTGGTCACCCTTATCAGTACTCACAGTATTTGGCATGTCTCATAATAGCAATAAAACCAACTTTTTGCTTATCACTTGCCAAGGAAATGACATTCGGGACTACCATTTAGTTCTAAGGCTCACATAAAACGCAAATTATCTGGTCGAATTTGAGGTTTTTCCAATAAGTGTCTGGCCGCTAAGAGGGCGCGACTTCTTCGCCAGCTTGTTTCCCCTGTCAACCAATATATCCAACAAATTTCCAACCAATCTCTCCTTCCAATTCAACATGAAAAAAAATCACAACACTTCTTAGAGACATTTCAAGTAAATCTCATGAATTCACCTTCAATGGTTGTCTACAAAATGTAAATGGACAATCTTCGAATACTATCCATTATTTACCTCAATTAACATAGTGATCTTCAAATGATAAAACTTCCTTGTACATGAAGATTTTAAAAATCAGATTTAGTAACAGAGATCAAAAGCCTAAAAGGAACACCAAACAGTAAAAAAAAAAAAAAAAAAAAAAAACATTCTTTTCTGACAGATATACAGCAACCCACTTGAGTATCACATGAAGCACATGCAGAATAGTATTATGGACCACCATAAGAGATGTGCTCAATATATCCCATTAAATTGAAGAGCCCCAGACAACACAAGTAGGCTAAAATCATATCAAGAAGCAAAAATCAGATCACTGAAATATGTAGCATCTAGATCAAGAGAGATAAAAGCCATCAAAGTTACTTAGCTTTCAAGAAAACTCTAAATATTTCTACAAATTTGCAGGTTAGTAACACCTTCATTTCCCACATCTAATCTCAGATATTGCTACAAATCAGCCTTAAAAATAATCAAACAACAAAAAAGATCATAAAAATTCTATAGATTCCATATATTATGACCAAGGAATAAAGTCTTCAAGGGTCAACTTCTTTGTCTGTCAAAGACATACTCAAAAAATCCAACAACCATTAAGAACCATCACATTTGCAACTTTAAGAAATAAGTTTGAGCTGACATGAAATGTCAATACGGACAACCATGATGATCACCAACACCGGGAGTTGATGAGATGACTTTCTGACAAGAATAAGGAGTACTCCTGCAATATCAAGGAGCAATAGCTTAAATTATGTGGTAATCAAAAGTGCATCCTATCCAAAATCACTGTAACAATATAAGACAATCATGTCAGTCCTTTAAACAAGATGATTTGAAAATATATTAAGCCACTTGTGGGGACTGATAAAACAGGGTCCGTTATATAAACTTGCACAATAATAGTAATAGTAATAGTAATAGTAATAGTAATCCACAATTCAACATGGAAAACAGAAAACGAGCAATGTCAGTCTTACTGTTCTCCCTTCTTTTCCATAAAGTTGGCTTATGCCGTATGCATCTTCTTTGTCAAATCTTTCTGGGCCAACCTGCAACCAAACAAAGTCGAAATTAGGAAGTACATGAGGCGAAAAAAACAGAACAGATTCCCAACACATCAAGTCAATCTAGAAAACTAAGGTATAATGAAGCCCCTGAAGAACAAAACCCACATAACAAAATTCTGAAAAGTGCATATCAAAATGTACATATAAGAAATCTTTAATGACAAAAATATAGCCACACATGTCATCTATGTCTGGTAGTATCAGTGCAATAACCCTTCCATTATTCAAGAAATGCGTATAGAATCTCACGAGTGTTTTTTTAAGCCAAACATGAAACTTTTTATAGAACACCTCTCTTGCCCCTAAAAATGGGTCTTTATCTGCACGTTGGCTGTCAAGAAAGACTTCTCAACTATAACAAGCTTAATAATATAGTGCACGAAATACTAAATACGCTTTGCGAAGACAAGGACGCAACTACAAATTATTTATTTATTCTAATCTTTGCTAGTGTCAATGAGAATGGCCACTGTTGTCTATGTTTTGGGGAATTAATAGTTGGGTGTACTTGTAGGATAATCAATAAGCTCAGTGGTAATTCAAATTTAGATTCAAATTGAAAACCATATATTAAGATGGAGCATAATTTTAATACATAGACTTATAATAATGGTGCCACTGCTATGGCGCTATGTAAGCCAGCTCAATCAATAAAACGGTTAAATAAAGTCTCAGATTGATGTTTAAAATCCCCAAAGCGCAGAGATTGATAAATTAAAACAGACCTGGAAGATAGATGGCATGTAGGTGGTAGAAATAAAAAGGAAACAGGTGAAGAATGAATCGAGAGGGAATGATTCCAGAGGGGTGCTTAGAAAGAACCACCAATTGGCTCCCTTATGCTTCTTGTTCTTTCATTTGTCTCTAAAATTTGTTCTTTCATTTGTCTCTAAAATGTACAATTCTCCCTACAATATAAAGGCATGAAAAAATCAAACTCCAATCCAATTCATACAAAATTCAGCAAACCCTAACTCAAAAAGAAACTCGAATGTGCCTAAAAAATCAAGACGGGATGACCAAACAAAGGGAAAAGTGAAGACACAATCAAAAATTGAGCAAATCCAGATAGCGAAGAAGTAAGAAAGAGGACTATAGTGGGAAAGTTCGATCTTTTTAGCATCATGCTATATATAATATTTCCAAAACAGACCTGTTCCTGCAACTCCATCACCTGTCTATTTCTTTTCTTGAATATGCTCCTGAAGATCATGAATCTGCTTCACACGATGGGCCCTCTCAGCTTCAACATTATCACGTTCCTCCTGCAAAAGAGGAAATCATGAGCACCTAACCAATCAAGCACCAAGTTTCTCTTTGTCTTAAATAGATGAAATAGGCCATCCAAACAACAGAAACCAACTAAAGGTCTCAGCTACTTTAGCTCTATTTTTCTCTAGTTTAGCATTGAGAGAGCAAACGGTCACCATGAAAGATGAAGCAAGTATAGATAATCAATTACTTTTCAAAACATCAGAGGAATTTCTACAATAGTAAAACCATGATAAAAAAAAAAACTCCAACTTCTGGAAATTCGTAATGATTGTTGCAAGGATTGAGGGACTAACCTGATATTTGCTAATTCCTTGTTTTGTTCTCTGAGAAGGTCCTCCTTAGCCCATGCCTGTTGGAAACAATTGTAAGGAATCTAAGCTTGAGATCCTAAAAGGTAGGGCTTAAAACAGGGAAGAAGTAGGAAACTAACAGCCTCATTGTCCAATCTAATGGCATGCAGCTCTCTTTCTTTGTCATCCATCTTACTCTCCAGCTCCATTATTCTTTGTGCTCTCTCATCGAGTTATTCCTATTAAAACATGAAACAAAATTAGAGCATTAAATCAAACTGGTAATCGTAAAGCACATGCAAGACACACAGTATATGTTTCAAAAATAATACCCTGAACTCTTTTCTTTTTATAAAATATGAAGTACGAACCATTTTAATTCTAGAGTTTAACTCAGGTTAACACAATTTAAACAATGTTTCTTCAAATTCTATATCAATACCCATTCACTCCTCCATCTACAGCGTGGCAGAAAAACTCTTGCAATACCTGAAGTTCTGCTATAGCCACAGCTTGTTCTTTGATTTGGGACTCAAATCTGTTCTTCATTTCTACAATCGCTGACCTTGCTATCATATGAGCCCTTAGCTGGGTCTCCATTTGCTGCAACTCTTCCCTCTTTTTCACCAAATTATGTAGCTTCTGCTCAGAATCGTCACCAAGCCCTCCAATTCCATCAATTTGTATCGAACAGAAATCCATAACGTCGTGTAGTTCTTGTCCCTGTTGTACCTTAACGACGCCATAAATTTCAATCGTACTCTCTCGAACCAGCAAATCAAAGCTCAAAAGTAGCTTAATAAACAACACAGATTACCTCGTATATAGTTCGCTCATGAGAATGCCCTAATTTCTAGCGATCATACTCCTTTGACAACAAAAACAAAAAGAGAATGCACATCAATCACTAAACCCTAAAAATGAGCAATGCGAAACAACGAGGTCAGAAAAGAAAGCGGAAATGAGAAAAAAAAAAAAAAACAAGTACTTCATCTCCGGCGGTACGGGCAGAATGTTCAGAGACAACGCGCCACTCCTTCCGAGCCGTTGACGCCTGGGAAGACGGCATCGACAACGAAGCACCGCGAGCAGCAGCAGCTGCATCCTCCATGGAAAGATTGGAGGGAGGAAAGAAGTCTGGAAGTAGCAATTCTCCAACTTCGCTCCTCGATTCTACAGAGAACTGTAAGTTTCAAAGAACTGAAACGGAGAAATTGAGAGATTAAAATCTGGAAGAGGAGGTGTTCAGGGTAAGACATGTAGAAGAAGAAAACGGAGGAAGAAGGGAAAAGAGGCCACGCCTGGTTTTTGACGCAAGAATTTAATGACACGTATCATACATGTATTAAAAGGGACATGTATTAAAAGGACGGTGAGGTTATATATGTAAATTAATCATTTAAGAGTTAGGGTAAATTTGGAATTGAACTATTTCAAGAAAGAACTCCCTCTTTTATAATATTATAAGATTAAAAGGACGGTGAGGTTATATATGTAAATTAATCATTTAAGAGTTAGGGTAAAATTGGAATTGAACTATTTCAAGGGAGAACTCCCTCTTTTATAATATTATAAGATTTTTTTTTTAAATAATTTTAAAAAAATATATAACAAAAAAAATAGATAAGAAAATAATTAGTTTAGTTAAATAATAATTTTTTAATAATCCTAGAAAGAAGATTATTTTTTTCTTTTTCATTTTGCTCTCCAATATCTTAATACTAAAATGTGGTACTCAATATATTAATACTCAACCGTAATACACAATATGTTAATACTCAAGTCTAATACTTAATATGTTAATACCCAACGGTCCCAACGTAATATTCAATATTTTAATACCCAATGTAATAATCAAGAAGTCTAATACAAAATATGTTAATATCCAACGTAATACCCAATATCTTAATACTCAACGTATCTTAATATTCATATATGGTACTCAATATGTCAATACGCAACAATAATACCCAATATATTAATATTGAAGTCTTATACTTCACACACTCAATTTCATTGCAATACAGATCTCACCTAACTTTACCCATAATAAATATGTCTTCATTGCATTAATAGTTACCATTGTTGAACATTAATTATGTCATTATTGTCTTGTTTAGATCCCTACCTCCAACATAACAAACAAAACTAAAAGCATTATATAAATCGACTAAACAAGGATTGTCCCGCATTGCATACTCTAATTGAATCTCAATTAACTTAGTCATCTTCATCATGAAAACTCAATGTTCTTCAATATTGCTCTTGATGATCATAACTTCTTTGCACTGCTTTCAACTCGGTGAAGGAAAACCCGAAGGAACATTGAAGACGATAAAGGTAATAATCTAAATCATATTTTATGCACTATCATTGAGGTAGCTAATATTCTTGTTGCCCTTTGTTTGCATGCAGACTGAAGACGGCGACATATTAGATTGCGTTAATATCTACAAGCAACCCTCATTAAATCATCCTCTTCTTAAGAATCACACCATACAAGTTCGACTAATCATTACTAATTGCATTATTTTAATAAATATTATGTTTTTTTTTCTCTAAATTTTTGATTTGATACGTTTTTGCTAGATGAGACCAAGTTTATACTTGAAACAATTAGTAAAAGCAAACAATGATGACTCTACCATGTCTTACCAAAATTGGTCGAAAGATGAGCAATGCTCAGTGGGAACAATCCCTATCCGAAGATCAACCACGAATAATTCAACTTCGATTTTAAATTCTAGGTTTATACATGAAACCAATGACGATTTCCAGGTAGATTAACTATGTGACATGTCTTAGTCACTCAATCTATCACTCAAAATATAACAGATTTTATCTACTTGTGTGTATTACATTCATCTTATAATGCTCATGCAGGATGCATACCTCGGTGTGCGACACACGATGAAAGACATATATGGAACAAGCGCCACTCTTAACCTCTGGAACCCTCCGACCGAGAACAATGACCTTAGCGTCAGTCGGATCTTGCTACACTACGTAAATGGAGTAGACATTATTGAAAGTGCATTAGTCGGGTGGATGGTTCATACCAATTCTTTGTACAAGAGAGTAATTATTCGCAAAACTATAAGATTATTTATCGTCTTCATAACAGGTTAATCCACAACTATATGGTGACAAGCGTACAAGACTCTTTCTAATGTATAAGGTAAGTGCTATAGGGCAAAAAAAAAACCTAAATATTTTGTAAATGTATTTTTATTTAGTGAAACTAATTTTGCCTTCCTCAATGAACTAACGGCTATCTTATTCGTCAAATTTGACCAGAGCATTGGGCAGGAGCCATGCTATAACTTGGAGTGTCCAGGATTTATGCAAGTGAGCCGAAAGATCGCGCTCGGTTCAACGATATGGCCTATTTCTAATTACAATGGAGCGCAATACAAGATACACCTTACATTGATACTGGTAAAGATGATTACTCGAGTAATTTCAAGAGAAAATTTTATAATTTACTAATTCGGATTCATAATTTTTTTTTTTAGAGATTTTACGATTTAAGAGTCTCACTCTCGGCCGTGGATTATTTTCGAGTCAAATTGAGTAATGTGGTCAACCATGAGTTTGTTACGGGGTTAAATTAGTATTGTGGTCAATCCATAAGTTTTCTACATAATTCAAAGATAATGTTCGATTGGATCCGAGGCCTCGGACTCATAACCTTTTTCATTTTTATAATGTGTGATAATCCATGAGTTTGCTACGGGAATCAAAGGTACTATTCAAGTGGTCAACGGACTCGAACTCATAATTTTTATATTTACACTCAAGTCAAATAGAATAATGTGGTCAATCCATGAGTTTGTTACAAGTGGGTCCTAGACCTCAAAATAGGAAACACACTCCCAACAAAATGGGTTTTCTTGAGTCAAATGGAGTAATGCGGTCAATCCATAAATTTGTTATATAATGCCACATATTGCGTAAATAATTTGATAGTTTTATTTTGGTTGTGATAACTTTAATGTCTTCTTACGTTTATTTTGTGTTATTGTATATTAGGATCGCAATACTCAAAACGTATGGTTTATTTACGGAAATATTTGGGTTGGATATTGGCCTCATTCAGTCATACCATATCTCTCTGTAGCATCAAACTTTACGAGTTGGGGAGGGCAGCTATACCAAAACGTTCCTACCACCACTACAAAAATGGGAAGTGGGCATTTTCCGGAAGAAGGATGGGGGAAAGCGAGTTATGTGGCAAATATTACGTATGTGAGTGCCAACGGCTATAACGTTGAACAAGACCCGAATGGAGTTTTTTATTATGTTTCTCAACCCAAATGTTACGGGGCTTCTTCACTACACAATACCAAACACTTAGGCTCGTCCACCAAACACTTAGGCTCGTCCTTTTTCTTTGGAGGGCCTGGATGTTCTTGAGTGTTTTGTTTCTCATTATCACATGATATGTGAATCGGATTTACATGAAATTAATAAGATTGATTTTTGACCGTTGAATTTTCTTAAATTTTGTTGAGCTTATGAACAGATTGTGCATAATATATTAAAAATATTACAACTTAACATTAGCTGGTAAAGATTTTATCTAATTCCACTAATCGTCCACTCAAATGAAAATTGAAAAAATTACTCAAAATAATACTATACTCAAACTAATATAACTTTGAAATTAATATTATATCAACTTTAAAAATTATTAAAAGTAATTTAAAAGAAATATAAATATTAAGCTTAAAACAATAACAAACTTGAATTCAAAATGATAAGCTTTAAAAATCACTCACCGTATCTGATTCAATAAAAAATGGTGAAAATTTAAAAGGTGAGTGAAAGTGGGTACTGGAATTCATACAGTGAAAAGGATTCATACATATCTTTATATATTATATATTTATACTTTAGATTATACAACTTTACCTTAATTCCCTTAATATATAAACTATATATTAGAGTAAAATCTATATTTTTCTTATTAATTATTTCAATCCTTAGTATCAAGTCAGTAATTTGTTTATTTTGCATATTTTTGAAGTTAATGATGTTGTAATTGAAGTCTTCGTTGCCTCCTCCGATGCATCGCTTGATTCCTTATCTTTAGCCATATTATCAACTTCCATTTCACGTTCAGACCCATCCTTCTCGATTTCAATAATAGTTACAACTTTTGCAGCCACATTCTCCAGATTTGGTGAAGAGGTTTCAACCTCCATCATCAGTCGAAGAAGACGTACGTTGCCGGGATTTAAAGTCCTAGTCTTTTCGCCGCTAAGGATTCAAAGTCCTAGTCTTCACACCGTGATTTATTTTGCATATTTTTTTAAATTAAATGTTGTAATTGAACTTGATATTAGGTACTATTGTACATTACTTTTAGTTGAAATTGGATATTTTCTTGATTATCGGTAGAATTTGTTTATTACAAATGACATGTAAAATACTAAAATTTTACCCGATGTACCTGCTTCTTTCGTTGGATGCGGGTGAATTAAATGCGAGTCTCTTATGATGTATGATACATCGATGAACTTTATCCAACAGTAACCCGATCCATTGTCATTGTAGTACACATTCTTATACTTTTGGAAATTTTTTTGTGGGCCTCTTTTAAATATGTTTATCGTTGGTAAATTGCATATTTATTTTATTATACTTTATTTGGGCCTTCATATCATTGTTTATTCATAATTTCATACTACATGTATATCAAAAAAAGTTTCAGCCCATTCAATTTTGGACCTAGCCGATCGCCCACCCTGTCCCGCTTTCCTTTTAGGTCTACTTATAAATATTTTTGGGAAAATAAAAGAGTCAATAATATCCGGCGCATCTTGACGCACTTTAATTAAAGAAGAAAAAAAAAACAAACAAAAGAGTTAATTAGCAAACAAACGATTATCGCTCAACTCCTTATATTATCACGTAAAACATAAGTAACACCTTGAGACAAGTCTCCTTATAATCGGGACAAATAAAATCTAAATGGGTGGAAACCATATAAAGACACAAATAAAATCAAAACACAAATTACAACAATCCATGAGTTTATTACACCAGAATTTGAAAATAGTGGAAAACCAAACACAAATTAACAGCTGAATAAAAACCATAACAAAATAGTATATATATATATATATATATATATATATATATATATATATATATATATATATATATATATATATATATATATAGAGGCATATGAATCCCTTTGACTGTCAGTAACATATTCATCCCAGTTTATCCAAACACCCTCCTGATCACAAAAGAAAGAAGTCAAGCTTTTTATGCTCATACTTCTCCAAATATCTCATCTTTGGAAACAACATCTTCAAATCTAGCCACGGGATCTCATTCTAGGCAAATACTTCAAACGCAGCGTTTTAATACTCTCCCATTTATCCCCATGTCCAAGTATTTGTCTAAGATTCCCTCCCTTAATGTAGAGCTTCTAAAGATTCCTCAATTTTGTCGGATGTAACCACCAATCTAGCGCCATTGTCTCGGGGAAACTGATGGGGAGCATCTCAGGACCTAGCCCAAATAGAGATCATGATCAATAAAGCTAGGAGACATGGAGTGTTGATCACTCTAAGGAGAAGGAGATGAGGGATTAAAGATATTCCTCAACATGAGAAGGAGATCATTCGGGGAATAATTGTAAAGACCATTTCCGGAAGTGCAATAAATACTATTGATTGGAGATGGGAGATATCAAGATTGATCTCGTATGAAGGAAGACGCAACTATAAACGTCCATGCATGGGGAGCACATATGCATGGGCAAGAAGAAGACGTCATAGAGAGTTCATTGGAACCAAGAGAAGCCTTGCATGGAAGTTACGTTCCTCACGTTCATGCATGATCACGTATGCATGGACATGTAGGAGGATTCGACTAAGGAAGAAAGGATTTGTGTGAGAAAGGAGCGTTTTAATGGTTCTAATTGGGCCTATTTTATTGGTCAAACTTGGTCTTAATTAGATCTATTATTTTTCAGCTCATATTTAGACTTGTTTAATTATGGGCGAGCTTTTTAATTGTTTTGTTTTGGGCGTTTAGGTTAAACTTTCCATCCCTAGATATGCTCATATCTTTTTAAGATTTGATCTTATTTTTCCTTGTTTAGACTCGATATTAGATTTGGCCCGTAGATTAGATCTTATCTTTAGGAAACCCTAGAAGTACGTTTCCCACGCCTATATAAGGCATTGTAGGGAAGACAATTTTGGCAGCCAATTTTAAACACAAAAACATGAATATGTTCAATATTTACTACTCTCGTCGAATCAAGAATGAATAGTTGGAATCCTCTACAACCCTGAAGGAGTGGATTCTCGATCTCCAAGCAGCTTGGACTGTTTTACGTCATATCAGCTTGGATCAAACAAGCTAATATAAGGCATTGTAGGGAAGACATTTTTGGCAGCCAATTTTAAACACAAAAACTTGAATACGTTCAGTATTTACTTCTCTCGTCTTTCCCTTTGTGTGGGATTATAACGGGAAGGTTTCTTCAATCATTTTGAGTTGGGGGTTAGGGCCTTAGTTTCCCTAGTGTGCTCTCATTTGCTTCAAGCAATCCGACCAAATCCATCCAGCTACCAATCCATCTCCATCATCGGATCATTCACACGTTTTCTTCCATACCACACGTTTTCTTCCATATCTTATTCTATCGAGTTTTGGTGTTGAAAGATCGGACAACCTCACAGCTAACCCCGTATCAAATTGGCATCACAGCTAGGTTGATCAACACATCGTATTCACCTTCACGTCTTCTATAAAAAAAAAAGAGCTTTCAAGATCGTCAAGAAGGTTCTACTATTCTTCCATATCTTATTCTATTGAGTTGGGGGTTCGGGCCTTAGTCCTACTATTCTCGTTTCTTTTCTGTCTTTCAATTCCGAATTAAATTTATTGTAAAAGATTAAATTACGACATGTTCTTCATCCATAACCTCAGCCAAAGATTCAATCTTTTTGTCGTTCTTGATCGGAAAATCCCTCGATTCACTTCGTGCAAACCTATACGGGCCGAGATCCAAACAATCTCACCCAATTGATCTATTTGACCATGGTCCACTCTTGAATCACCTTACCACCACCACCACTGCCTTCAAACACCATCACCACCACCACCTGCCGCCACCCAAATCGCCGGATCTTGCCGGAAAACCCCTCGGAAACCTTGTTGCCGCAAAACCCACGCCGTAGAAACCCTAGCCGATACCTTTACCCGAGATCCCAACCCGAGATCTCTCCAAACCGACCCAAACTCGACCCCACCTACATGGTTCGACTCGGACCATCCTCACCACTCCAGGACCGATTCGCACCATCTTGGCTGAGCCCAGAACTGCAGCCGAACCGAGCCTACACTCCACGGTTCTTGTACTTCTTATTTTCGGGTTCTTGCACTAGAACCGAGCCAAGAACGCATCAACCAGACCGGACTCACACGTGGGGGTCCGTCCACCCCAGCGGACCGCCATCGAGCCATCTCCGGATTGTTGAAGCCTCTAGCTGCCATCTTCATTGTTTTGAAACCCTAGTAGGGTTTAGACACATTATCTTTTATATATTTATTTTCGTTTTTTAATTTTATCCAAAAAAAAGAAGAAGAAAAAGACCTATTCAGATCCAAAAAAAGAGTAAAGAAGTTCCTGTTTTTCGTTTACAGTTGTTTTGTTCATATTGTATATATTGACCGGACGATTCCGAAGATTAGACCTACACACATACTTATCCGGAAGTCAGTTTCGTTGTCATTTGTACATATCGGCTGCTGCTGATTGTTGTTCCCAGTTTTACTCAAGACTTGAGATTTGACCTTGCTTTCTACCCTACCTATACCATTCCCTTACCTTATTTTAAGGTTGTATATTTGTCTTTTATAAGCTATTGTTGTTGGTTGAGATTGACAGGCGAGTCTAGTTTTTCTTTTTCTCACAAGCACCACTCAAAAGGCCATTTCCAATTTGAGATCTGAATCGATCATCTTATTTGACTGGAGTTCATGAACGCATTGACCTGTCTTTGTTTTGAGATATTACTTGTAGATTCACAGTGATCTTCTCAAACCGGCTAAGAGAAGCTGCAAAGCCAACGGGAAAGGTTACAGAGAGAAACACTTGGCATTTTCTTTCACTAATATTCACATGTTTTCTTGCTTTGAGTGATGTCTATTACAGGGAGAGGACTTGAAGACAGAGGTCTCAAGAATGCCAAGGATGTTCGTGACATAGTAAAGCTTGTTGTAGATAGACTGAATTCCTTGGAGGCCCGGCTAGCTGCTCAGACGCCACCTCGAGCGTCGTTACACCGGTATTCCAGCCAAGCATGAATGAGAGAAATCAGCCGAACAAATTAATTGGATATGTACGTGCTTCAATGAAAGGAGTTAACTATAGGGTTCCTAAACCCTCTGACCTTACACAAGGGCCGTGTGTACTTCAAGGATGAGTACGATCGATCGGATCGGATGATCACTACTCTTGAAAGACGCTACCAACGTAGGATAAAAAAGAGAATGTCGAGCAAGAACGTCAAGGGAGTAACCCTAACCCTTCTTCCTTGAAACAAAATCATGATTGTTTAAATGCTATGAGGATTGAATATGTGCCACCGACTTTATCTAGCCATGATCAAATTAACAGCTTGTTTCAAACTAGATGTCTAGTTAAAGACAAGACTATTAGTACGATTATAGGTAAGGAAAGTCATCATAATCTTTCTAGCATTGAGATGGTCGAGAAACTGCAAGTTTCTACTTTAAACCGTCCAAATCCATATAGGTTATCTGGCCTAAATGATCGGGATTTAGTCAAAGTAGACCAGTAAGTTGAGGTCCACTTCGAGATAGGAGTTTATAAGGATACTATTTTATGTGATGTTGTTCCTATGCCTCAATGTCATGTCTTATTTGGTTCTCCATGGATTCATGAGAGAAATTAAAGGTGGAATATATAGAGATCACTAACAGATTTGCTCTCACTTTTAGCGGAAAGCGCTTTGTTCTTAGACCCATGACTGCATGTGATATTACAAAGGTGGAAGAGCAGAAACAACGCCAAGTGGAGGAAGAGGAAGGACGGAATAAAGAAAGGGGCGAGTCAGTCTAGCACCTCAACCCCTTATTTCACCTCCTACAACACCTACTGATAGTCCATTGTCACCGGGAGAAGAGGATAGACAATTTAAGGCCGTGAAAGAGGAAATAACGAGCATGGAAGAGGAACAAGCAAACCAAGTGTTGCAGTTCCCTACTTCACCTCTTACAACGCCTCTTTTTAGTCTATCTTTATCATCCTCAGTGGAAAGGGTAATTGGGGTTACCGTAGCCCCAACTGAGAGTGATTCTAAACCTTCTTTCTCTAGATTAGATGAGCTTGATCATAATGATAAGGAGTTAGTTGGTGATGAACCATATGAGCTAAAGGCTAGAGTAAATGGAAAACATATGAGATGTGATAATTTAATTGCTGAAAAGTTTATGAGACAGTCTTGTGATCATATTATGCCTTTTTTTGACTTTAGGGAGCATTTTATGGAGCATGTTGGTTTTATTGTCCATTATACACGAAACGCCCCTATTAAATGAGTACATAATAAATGGTGTTAAACTTCTTGTTGTATACACTAACTTTCAGAGGTTTAACATTGTGAATGCATCTCTTCTTAGGCATACCGATTCTACCGCACATAATAATGAGTATGCTGCTTTTGCTGAACCTCTTGCTATGAATGTCGATTCCATTGAGCATAATGATAACATATCTGATTTTATGGGACATTTTAGTAAGATTCCTTGTCATAAGGAGCCTATTGATGATGTTACACCTTTTGTTTCACATGTTGATTTTATTCAAGGTGTTGCTGAATTTTTAGATCCCTATGTTGTGGATATCAATTCAACCATGTCCATTGCTAAGCTTGTCGAGGTTGTGGAGCCTATTAATATGCATGTTCATATGAATGGCTTTGTTGATCATTATTCTAGAAGAAAAGCTTTAGATATTCCTCTAGATTGCTTTATTGATGAACTTATGTATGGAGATGAGCATATACTAGATGATGATCTTGATCCTACTTGTGATGATGAGCTTGAACTATGTTATCCTAAGCATCACATGTTTATACAACCCCTTTTCCATTCGATTGCATCTAGGAAGAAACAATCGCTTGTGTTTCAAGTTGATGGAAATTCTCATGTGTTCGAATTATTTGGCTATGCTGATTTTTGTGTTTCAAGTTGACGCAACTACACACGTCCATGCATGGGGAGCACATATGCATGTGCAAGAAGAAGACTTCATAGAGAGCTCATTGGAACCAAGAGAAGCCTTGCATGGAAGTTACGTTCCTCACGTGCATGCATGATCACGTATCCATGGGCAAGGAGGAGGATTCAACTAAGGAATTAATGATCTGCGTGAGAAAGGAGCTGGACGTTTTAATGGTTCTAATTGGGGCTATTTTATTGGTTAAATTTGGCCTTAATTAGATCTATTATTTTTCAACCCATATTTAGACTGTTTTAATTATGGGTTTGCTTTTTAATTGTTTTGTTTTGGTCTTTTAGGTTAAGATTTTCCAGCTTTAGATATGATCTTATCTTTTTAAGATTTGAACTTATCTTTTCCTTGTTTGGGCTCAATATTAGATTTTCCCTATAGATTAGATCTTATATTTAGGAAACCCTAGAAGTACGTTTCACACGCCTATATAAGGCATTGTAGGGAAGACGTTTTTGGAATCCAATTTTAAACACAAAAACTTGAATACATTCAGTATTTACTTCTCTCGTCGAATCGAGAATGAATAGGTGGAATACTATTCAACCCTAAGCGAGTGGATTCTCGTTCGCCAAGCAGCTTTGACTGTTTTGCGTCGTATTAGCTTGGATCAAACAAGGTAATACTCTCAATTCAACTTTAGGCGACTTCTCGTGCTTTGGGGACAATCGTCTTCCCCTCTGTGTGGCATTATAGCGGGAAGGTTTCTTCAATCATTCTTAGTTTCCCTAGTGTGCTCTCAATTGCTACAAGCAATCCGACCAAATCTACCTAGCTACTGATCTATCCCCATTATCGGATCGTTCACATGTTTTCTTCCATATCTTATTATATCGAGTCTTGGTGTTGAAAGGTAGGACAACCTCATGGAAAACCCCGTATCAAAAACACCACAACTCGAGTTTCTCTATCCGATCAAGAAGAATCTCTGGTTTTGGTTCCTTTGTTTCTTCTGAGCTTGCTTCTTGCTCACCAGTGCCAGAAAACATGAAAATCCACAATTTGTAGTTAATGGTTTACTCTCTTCTTGTTTTTTAGTTTTACAAATCTTGTCATCAAAGCTCTTCTCCCATGAAATCGTTAGATTACAAAGTTTTTTTTCCATATTTTTCCAATACCAGAACCTCTTCGACTGTCGTAAAATCTTCTTTGTTCACAACAATTCTTAACTCTCTCAGATTCTCAAGCCTCTCCAAATCCTTAAGAGCACATACTTCTTTGTTTTTGCAACGGGAAATTTCATGGATCACACATCCCTTACACTTCTTCCACAATTGATGGACAATGCAAGCTTTCTTTGTACGATCACTAGCCTCTTCGTGGATCACAAAGCCCTTGAGCACCTCGAGCTTCGACAACAACCCTATGGATTTAGGCAATTTAGTAAGAAGATGACAATCAGTAATCTCGAGATGAGTAAGACTAAATAAATCCTCAATTTTAGTAGGAAGTTCTTCTAACTTATGACACTCTCTAAGATCGAGTATGATGAGATTAGTCAACTCGCAGATTAAATTCGAATTGTCATGATTGTTGACACTTCTTGTAAGCTGAAAAGATTTAATTGCTTCATGATAGTTAAATCCTCTAAGAATTTCCAATCTTCAACCTCGATATGTTCAACAACATCAGATCGCCGCCAACTCCCGAGATGAAAAACATGTAAGTTCTTCATCTTGGAGAACCATTTGAGTTTGATGTCGATTATGGATTCATTGACATTGAATAATGTCTGAACTGCTCCAAACCTCTTGAGCTTGTTACGATCATCGGTATATGTCGCCCAGAGTTGACAAGATGATAATTTGTCCGGCGGCTTCACCAGACAAGCCCTTTGTGAGAGACCGAATCTTGGCATTACGTAAGTTACCCGATTTTTAATATCCAACGTTACATATTTAACTTCATTTCGATAACTCAATATTAGTTATCCGATTTTAATAATCAACATTACATCCAACTTCAATTCAGTTATCCAACTTCAGTTACCCAACTTCGGTTACCTAATTAGTTACCCGATTTCAAGGTCCAACGTTAAATATCCAACTTCACTTGGGTTACCCAACTTCAGTTACCCTATATTGGTTACCCGATTTCAAAAACCAACTTCATTTTGGTTACCCAATATTAGTTACCTGATTTCAATACTCAATGTTACATCTTTAACTTCACTTCGGTTACCCAATATTAATTACCCAATTTCAATACCAATGTTATGTATCCAACATCACTTCGGTTACCAAATATTAGTTACCAGATTTTAATATCCAACGTTACATATCCAACTTTACTTCAGTTACCCAACATTAGTTACCCGATTTTAATATCCAAAGTTACTTACCCGATTTTACAATACACAAATAGAGGTTAAGTAGTAGCCATAAAAATCAGCTTGCACAAATCAGATACTACAATACACAAATAGAGGTTAATTAGCTTGAATGCACTCAAAGATGCCAAGATTAACAAAATACATGAGAATATCTTAACAAAGATATAGATTTCCTACCATCTATCATTAGAACAATGATCTATATGACACCATTTTATAAATACATGAGAATATCTTTTAATCACCTACACTAATGATCTATATGACACCGTTTTCCAAATACATGCGAAAATTTTAACATCACTTACACTGTCATTGTTTGATTGCACACAATAATTGTATTAGGCTAGTAAATCTGTACAAAGGGACTTCTTGTAACGCTTCATGATACCCATAAATTGCACTGCAACTTTAGCTTGAAGCACAAAATCAAGTAGTGCTTGCTTAGGTAGGAGGAAAATGAAAAATGAAAAGTAAATAATATCGATGTGTAACTTTGCTAAAGTACAACAAGGAATCAACTTAATTTTCCTCACCCATAACATCTAGTTTTATGGTTTTATATTTATTTATTAGGTTTGTAAAATTAATAATAGATGCACTACACCAAACATTTAAAACCACATGATTTCTTGCACCTACTTCTATAGTTCTATGCGGCCAATAACATGTTCTCAGCTACATGAACTACTTAATTGTGATTAGAGGATAAAATTCAATGCTCCTAACATTAGAATAGCATGCCTAGATAAGAATAATAGCTAGGCATCCGAACCAAGAAGGAAGAAAATATGTAGAAGTGTAGAACAAACTAATCAGTAAACAAAGATTTTCCCTATTAGACAAAGAGGGTGGATGAAGAACTGCGATGACATGAAAATAAACTAGATAATAAATAATTGAATACACCAAACGAAGGTGAGGAATCAAACTCACCTCACGAAGACCTACAAGAATTTCCGACACCAAACAAAGAGATAATTTAATTTGGGAGGAGGAGAACGAAAGACTAAGAACTTATGAGAGTTGGGAAGGAGGGACTAGATCGGAGGAGAACGAAGGCATGACTGAAGGTGAAGGAGGAGAACAACAAAGTCTGGGTGGAGGAGAACAAAGAAGAACGAAGGAGGAACCACAAATGAGACATAGAATGACATAATTAACTACGTGCCATTTTCCATGTGAAACCAAATCCAACTAAAGTCAATCAAATCCATCGTAATGAAATAACAAGGAAAATTTAGTAATTTTTATTGTTATTTTAAAATTTTATTTTATTTTATTTCTATTGTAATTAACTCGAATCGCAACCGAATACGAATAAATAATCCAAACGGGTCCAAACCCGTTCAAATGGTTTAGGTTAAACCAAAGTTCTCATATTATATTCCTGGACCGCCCAGTCCCTTTTCTTTCTAAGCCTGATGACCTTCTTGGGTTGATCCACTCCTTGCTCCAGCCCATCTCGGCCCACTACCTTTCTTTTCCATGCCCTCTATCTCGGCCCGTCTCCCCAAGCCCAACTCTTACCAAGCCCTTTCCACGAGCCCAAATGATGTCTCTCTCAGACGGACACTTTCTTCCACTCCTCTGGGCCCGAAGCAGTGGAGCAGGCCCACCGGCCAGGATGAAGCCCGCCTTCATCCTCTTCGTCTTCACTCGCCCAAACGCCTCTACATCGCCTTCTCCAGCAACGACGACCGGTAAGAGAAACGGTACAGAATGAATGCGGTAATGACCGGCATTGATGACAATGAAACGCTGGTATTGAAGATGGCCCTAACACACGCCATTCTATCACTCCTTCCGACTTGCAATCTTCCTCTTCCCCCTCTATCTCCAAACTCTCGTCCAATCTCCTGCATCCCACCCTCGCCGGAGCCGACGAATTTCCTCCATCCCCTGCCCAGTTTCCGATCACCACCAGTCCGTACCTTGCCGTCGCATTTCTGCCTGAGAAAAAAACCAGTTAATTTCCTTCTTCCCCCTCGACTCTAACCTCTCTTGCACCTCCTTGATTCCGATCTCCCACTCTGGCGCACAAACCCCCACGTACTAGACTTGTATACGCCACCTGTAACACCACCCTCCCGGTCGAGTTCTCTGGCCGCCATCACCCTCTGGTCTAGGTTCCCTCCCCCGAGCCCCAACCACCCAACTCACCTCTGTTCCTCCCCTCCTTTTTGCAACTGAAGAGATTCGAACACTACATCTTTCGCTACCCGTCTGGATTTCACTTGGGACCGTTGCTCCTGCCGAGATTCGATCCTTCGACCTGCCAACCCTGTACCCCTTTTGCGCCTCCCTTTTTGCAAGATGCTTGAGTCGTACCTGAGACTTCGGAGAAGCCAACGAAAAAGGCCGTGCATCTTGCTATTGGTATAAGTCGCACTTGAGACCTCTTTGGTACCAATAAAGGTGTTGTGTTATTTATTTTGCCATTCACAAACTTTGAAATCACTGAGAGAATTAAAACCACTGGACTTTTACTTGCCTCATGAATCAAACCCGGGTCGTGAGGCACCTTACAGGTGAGCGTGGATTGGTGATGTTGCTCACAGGTCTCGAACCCAGGACCAATTGCCCGACACGTTTCCACACCACCCGACACCGTAAACTTGCAACTAAACCGCTCCAGTTAGACTATAATTAAAGTGTTGTGAAAAAATAGTGAATTAACTTAGGAAAATATGTTAATAAGTGTTAACTTTGAAATGACCGATAGTTACGGAATTAGGTAGAAGAACTGGAATGTTGGATTTAGCAGATTTAAGAAGTTATACGTTTGGAACCGGAATGAGAATGTTGCGTAGTTAAGTGGATTGATAACGTTAGAATATGTAAAAACTTCCGAGATAGCGAGTTTTTAAATGAAACGACTAGGCTAACGATAAGAGAACTTGAAATGGACGTCTAGGTTCACGAACCTAAGTTGTTAAAGAAACTCAGGGTATCGATGCTAGATATCATACCCTGGTTATTTGGAATGATAAGTCGCGTAGTTTTAAGGTTTGAGATAGTTCTAATGGTTGATAAATGTTGATAAGGAAAATTGGATCTCTAACTGACAAGATCGCGAGAAACGTTGAGACCAGTACGGATAAGGTGAGTTCATCGGACTCACTTAGCTACCTTTTAATACTGAGTGTGCATTAGGGTAGTGTGTGTTATAATTGTGAAATAAAACGAATGAATTAGATCACTCTTTTAAATTCCTAAGGAGAAGCACAAGTGTATTATAACGTGCCGTAGCTTTCTGTCCGGACCGAAGATTTTGGAAGATTTTCCCGTGATTGTCCAGTAGCGGATACGGGAGGATGCATTAAACCAGTCCTACTGATTAACGGGGACGGGTGCGAGAGTTGGGCGACTCTCGTGCTACCTTGAAAAGTTGGAAAATAGAATGACAAATTTCACCAAAGAAAAGATAATAACCGGGACATTTTGTGTTTCATGCGGAGTGATTTACAGTACTTCCTTGATGTGTGTGTGCCTTAGTGACCTTAGTATTAGAATTGTAGCTAACGGTTTTACCGTGTTGTTAGGTTTTTTGTAGGGTAGATCTCTACCGAGAAATCGGGAGTGAAGTGGTCAGCCGGGTTTCCGTACTAGGAGTTGTGGGGGCTGAGTTTACATAAATATGTTTCGTTTATTTATTATCACAGTATAGGTTATTTAGTTTTTATTTGGCTGATGTACGAATCTAGAGTTTGTCGAGTTTAAAATCTATTTTTAAAAAGATTTGTATTTAAAAATACTCGTGTCTTGTTTCAAGAACCGACGTTATTGACATCAACCTAAGGTTAGGACCCACTATGAGGTCCTAGCCGATAACGTCACAAGTTCCTCAATTCGGGGTGTTACAAGCAACACCAATTTCCAAAGTGTATGCAAATTGCAGGATAGATTTAGAATCTTAAGTTATGAACTCACCTCTATCAACAAGAACCTACTAACACAAAAAAGGAGGTAACCAGTAATATTGCGTTGTTGGGTGTTAATCCTAAACTCGTTCCAAGTTAGATATATCCTAGTACCAACAACACATGACATGTATATGAATGTAAGAATTCTTGAAGGATGGTATCTGTACAAAATAGAGCACATCACAATAGTCACTTAATTTTATTCATTTCCTACAAAGGTAACATATATATTGAGGGAAAAAAAAATCAGATTCAGGCTAATTAAGTGATACAAAAACAATATGAGATTTGAAGTGTGAAAATGAAAGATTAGAAATGGTGAGCATACTGTTCCAAGACAGAAGATAACCAATTCCAAGAAACCAACAGCAGATGGTAGCAATTCGCTTCCCACGTTCATCATGGTGATTATTAGATGATGAATGCATGTTAAATTACAAATGAACATGGAAAAAAGCTCAACTCAAACTCTCTCATATATGTAGAAAGGTATGAAACTCATGAAGTTGGTATAAATTTAGTAATTAGCCGCAATTGCTAACACCTGGAAACAAGCAATAACATTAGTTAGACAAACAAAATGCAGACACGAATGAAGTTCTATGGGTATATATATATATATATATATATGAATTTTTTACACGAAAATACCTTGAATCGTTATGACGAATAAGAAGAGAACGGTGACGACCATAGCTAATGTACTTCCACCAGATGAGGAGCCTTTGGCGGTTTTCATCTTCTTCAAGGCTCTTGTCCTTCCAATCCTTTCACGTAATCTTTTTCACTAACATCATGTTAGAAGCATCCAACAATGGACCCTTGGGTGGCCGTGGCGGCTTGGTATGCTTATTTGAGTTGGGCATCGAATGCTTCTTTTCAAAAACCAAGTGATTTTTGCTTGCAATTACAACATTGACATCTGAACATATAACCTCTCCTGATTTTAGCAAAAAGCCATTTCATTCTCACCACCATTTCCCCGTAATCCATCAGATTTTGAGAACCCATCACCGAATCTAGTTAATATTGAATCACATTCACTTGAAGATGAGATAGAACTTCCTTTTTCAAGACGAAAATCGCCACTTTCAATATCGACCTCCGCATTGCCTTCCATCGAAGCCGCAAGAACCAACTATAGAAGACATCAAATTACTTTCAATATCAAGACCATAAATATCATACCATATAAGACTGCGACTTTCTTTTTTTTTTTTTAAATGCCAGCGGAATTTTTATTTTTTAAAAATCCAGCGTAAAACAAATATTTGAAGTTACTATGATTATGCGTGGTCTACTGCATTCCGTAAAACACAAACCATTATTGCAACAATGCAAGCATTCTGCATTCTATAAAACACAACAATGCAAGCATTCCGTTGGATTTTTTTTTAAAAAAAAGGAAGTCGCCGTCTTTTTAAGAAAAAGAAACAAAAACTTTATAATTTAATATAATCGCTGGAGTTTTATAAAAAAAAAGGAAGTCGTCGTCTAAGATGGCGACTTCATCGTCATTAAAAAAAAAAAAGACTTTGGATTTAAATTATTTTTGCCGGATTTTTTTTTTTTAAAAAAAGGAAGTCGCCGTCTTAAAAAAAAGAAAAAAAAAGAAGAAAGTCGTCGTTTTAGACGGCGACTTTCTTTGTCAATTTAAAAAAATAATTCGGCCGGTTGAAACTGCAAGTTATTAGATAACTCGCAGTTTCAGCCGACGACTCTCACCCGAACCTCCACTGTCTTCCTATCTCCGGAATTACTTTTTTTTTCATACCTAACTTCTGAAATTATTTTCTTTCTTTTATTATTTTGGAAAAAAATCCTATGAGGATTTGACGCTTTCATCGTCGTCTTAAGGTAAGAGAGAAGGAATTCAGTAAATAAAAAAAAGGTACATACTATTTTATCGATATTAAAAAAAAATGCATACTTAATATTTCCAAAAAATATTACATTTTTGCCTCTTTCTTTCAATTGATTTTATAAAACAAATCCATATTTACTTGGTACAAAAAAGGTGCAAATTTCTTCTATTTATCAATATAAATATATTAAAACAAAGTGCATTGAAATTGACGTGGTGTTTTATGGTGCGATTATTTTGAAATCATGCTCCCTCATTGATCGTCAGGAAAAAAAAATTATAAAAATTATTTAATTAAATTTTACAAAATTAAATCAATTAAAACGATATAATCTTTTGAGATCTTATCAGAAAAATCTTTACCAGCCATATAAGATTATATAATTTTTTTTTGAACTAATCCTAATCCTAACTTACCACATAACATATTAGATTGGACCGTATACTAAAATTTTTTTATATGTTTTTTAATGAATTCTAATCCAGATCTCTTCACTTATTGATTAAAGATCTTTTCCATAATTTCCTCTTCAATATCAATTTATTTATTTTGTAATTACAAGGATTTGGTTTTGATTTACCTAAATTAATTATAATTATATTTTCATTAAAAGATAAAATATTTAACCAACCCAAGTACCTGATCTTTCCGATTGAGATTTATATCTTTCGGAAGAAGTTTTACTTATTAGTTATTTTAAATTAAGGGTGTGTTTGTTAGTAGATTAGGATTAATTTGAAAATTATTTTAGACGGAAATTAAAAGAGATTAAAATATTTGAGAAGAATGGGCCAATAGTGTAGTCTTTTTATAAGGAACACTATGTAGTCTAATTTTTATTAGTCCACTAACTATGCACTTTGAGTTGGCCTTTTTTGGATCGGTTCCAATCTCCTAGTTGTCTTCTTATTCTTCTTGCTTCTCTCTGATTGACAACAACAATCTTCTATCAATGGCGGTCCTCTTGAACTGCAATCCATTCCTGCGTTGCTTTCTCTGTTGATGTTCAGTGAGGCTGAAATTTGGCCTTATTTTCACTCTTTGTGGAACGAAGAGTTGAGGGAGGAGGACGAAGATGTTCATTTAACTCCCTCTTCGTTAAAATCTTCACTCATCTTCAACTCTCCGATTACCTCCGTTCTTTGTCAACTCCATTATTGAGAGCTTCTTTCGTAACAAATTGTTTCTCTTCCATTGCTCGTTTCTCTATGGCGGCTTTTGGAGGAGCAATTTTAGCAATTCACAAAGCAATTTTATCATTTGAATTTGATTGGGTTTATTCTAGAAAGAACAACTTCCATGGAAAATTCACAAAGCTCAAGGATGATGTCGAGAGACCAGTTCCTATATCTCTTCGACAACTTCACATATCTCACTTCTCTGCCTAGTATTACCGAAAAAACATTTGCTCCTTCTCTATATATGCCATTGACTTCTCCAATTTTGCATTTTGATCAGATGTGAAGAAGCGAATTGTTGATGCCGTTGATGATAAGCAGACAAGACTTACCATCTTATAACCACATTCTTAGTGTACTCGTTTCAATTTATGTTTTCCAGGGCGTTCAATAACTTTAGAAATTAGGGTTTGGCATTTGTTTTTTTCCGTCAAGATAAATTTGTATTATTGAATGATATTTTGAAGCTTGCCATAGCTTTATCAAGGCAAGAGGTTGTTGTTGTGACCACTATTCCATGGTTTTACACCCCTATAAATCCCTATCAATAATAATAGAAACTCACATGTTAGTAAAACAAGGAAGGATATTTTTAAATTTATAACCTGCAATAAATCCCCTAAATAGCAACGAACCCACATTGTATGGATCGTACGAAGTAGGACAAGTGTTCCAGGGTCGAACACAAGGACTGAGAGGATTAATTTGCAACAATGATTAAGGATAGGATAAATCTAGAATAAGAAAAGGGGGTTGAAAAAGATAAAAGAAAGAAATCAAAAAGGTTTTGAAAAGGTTTTTGGGTTGCTCTCAATTGAATGTCACCTTCAATCAAGAGCAATTTTATAAAAAGAAAGATAAACAAAGATAATCAAATTAAAGGGAAGAAAAATGTATTCCAAGGATTCAAGATCATTGTTTATACACAAGAACTCAGGACAATCTCACAAAGCATATATGATTTGAAAAGCATACAGGGATGAATGTTTCTACTCCGATGGTCTATTACCGGGTAAGTCTCAAGAACATCTAGTTCCAATCCTAACTACCTATTACCGGGTAAGTCTCAAGGTTGAGAAGAAGGAAATTCTACACAAACCATATTAACAACAAAGGTTAGGTAAACTTTTACCGGGTAAGTCTCAAGAATTATCTAACTCAGTAGGGAATCAAGGCACATTCTATCCAATATAGGTTAAACCTTTATTACCTAGGAACAAGTTCTCTTATGTATCTAAATAGGAATATGACCTGATAGGTCTCAATTCCTACTTAGGTTAAGGGATTTAGAATTATTCTAAACCTGCAAAAATAAAACATTTCCATAGGATTTAAAGCGATTCAAACAATTATAGGGAACAATCCCTCATTGATCTTTGTATAAACAAATCTTCTATTCTTCCCCGGAACCTGGTTTTAGCTAATAATAATCATATCAAAAGACAAATAAATAAATAACAAAAGAGAGCAAATAAACTACTCAACTTCAATAATTAAAAACCTGAAATCTTGCCAAATCTTGAATTAACAATGTCTTCCAACAAATCTGAATGCCAAAGTGCGAATCTTTAATCTAAACTAACTAAGAAGAATGATGAATGAAGAAAGCGGCAGGGTAGGAGACACCTCTCCCCTCTAGGGTAAACTAACCCTTAATAAGCACCCCTTGGACTGAATCCAATACTTCCTTTTATAACAAAACCTAGCTAAAAGACATTAGGCCTAAAAGGAAAAAGCCCGCAAATAAAATATAATGCTCCAAAAAGGAAAAAGCCTGCAAATAAAATATAATGCTCCATAAAGGAAAAGAGCCCGCAAATAAAATATAACGCTTAGGGAAGAATTCTCAGGCTGGATCTCGGCCGAGATAGGTCATCGTCGGGACCGAGATTTCGTCTTCGATCTACAACGTCATGGATCTCGGTCAAGTCACCCGATATTTCACCCTAGATACCGACCGAGACGTTATAGTGGTAGCTTCCAAGCCTTCCATCTCGGACCGAGATAGGTGGATCTCGGCCGAGATGCTCCTTGGTCGTTCCCTTCATGCATTTAGCTTGATTCCTAGCTCTTTCCCGTGCACGTATGCTCGCTCCAATGCATCCACTTCGAGGCTTGATCCTCAAATACGTCATTTAGCTCCATAATGTGCCAAATCACCTACAAAGCCACAAATAGTGTGTGTAGACATCTATTCTTGCAAAGTAGAACTAAACAATCATAAATGGCACAAACTAAGACAAAAACATGAATGCACAAAGAGGAAATCTATCTAAATGCATGACAAAAACAAGTCGATAAATCATGTTATCAAAATACCCCATACTTATATTTGTTTATCCCTAAGCAAAAAGTAAATCTAAGACGAGATAACCTGAATTATCTATGCAACAACAAAAACATGTAGTGCTTCTAAATATGATCACCCCTCAATAGTGCAATTTCATAGCCAAAGATATATTTCAATTAAGATCAAATGAAATAGGCATAAAAAAGGATAATCATACTTTACAAGAATTTCACGTTCATCATCAAAACTACCAATATCTAATATTCATGAGAAAATCAAGTTTAAGCCTGCCAAGTCAAATACATGTGTACATAGATCAAAAAGACTTAGCAAATGAAAGGTCAAGAAACGTGATAAGGGTAGGATGTTCTTTAGGTCATGTGGTGATAATCCGGGAAGAAGAAACAACACACTTCATCTTTTCAACTCAACAACCACCACCCTTGCATAAATTTTCTTCTTTTTCTTTTCTTTTTCTTTTCTTTTTTTTTTTCTTTCTTTTTTTCTTTTCTTTTTCTTGAGAGAAAGGCATTTGTGCACAGTAGCCAAAACCTTGGTGCTCAGTTTCCTTCACGTACCTCATACCGGATGCACATACGAAATCACTCGTTAGGACGTTTCAGACTCTGGCAAGATACAAACACTCAACTATGTGAATGGTACCGAGGGTGAGAGTTGAACGAGTTGTGACGACTACGAGGTTGAGGTAAGTCCGTGGGACATACTTAGTTGCCATTCCTATATTGGATGTGTGCATGAGTGGTGTTTGTTTTATGCTTTATAGCATGCGTTATGATGGTCACCGACCTATGGTATATTGCTTGCCCATTGTAGGGCTGTGATAACTTGCCCTTTCATCCCGCCGGGAGTCTGGGAGGTTCTGTGTAGGAAGACCAGACCTGGTAAACGGTTCGGGCACTCCCCATTCCCTTAGGGTACATGGGGTGGTGTTCCAAGCACCATTCCAGCTGGCTATTGGACCTAGAGGCGAGGATGATATATTCCTCGTGTCACATATGTTTATATGGATATATATACGAGTTGATTGCTGGACTTTATAAAGATAATAAACCGGGTAAATGTGTGAAAGCATGATGATGTGTTAAGATTTCTGATGTGTGTTTGTGCTCTAGCATCTTCTTATATATGTGTATGGTTAGCTAACGGTTTTATACCGTGTTGTAGATACTTTGCAGGATAGGAGAGCTGCAGAGTGATTCAGAGTGGGTGATCCGCTGAGGGTTCCGTAGACTAGGGCGTTATCGGGGATATGAGTTCTTTTGATGTATAGTGTGATTTTGTTTGTACTCAGCGGTATATTGTATTACCTTTTGATATATATATATATATATATATATATATATATATATATATATATATATATATATATATATATATATATATATATATATATATATATATATATATGTATATATATATATATATATCAGTTTCATATTTTATTTTAATCTATCGGTGCCTTGTTGCAAGATTAGTGAAATTGTTGTCAGGCTAGGGTCAGGATCCATTGTGAGATCCTAGCCCAGTAGCACTCCGAGTCCTACGGATTTGGGGTGTTACAAAGTTGGTATCAGAGCCCAGGTTGACAACAATGACACTTGTAATTTGGGATAAAGGTCGAATAGATAAATAAACAAAACCCGAAAGGGGTCTGACTTTTCAAAAGATTTTGGTTTTGAAATGAGTACAAATCTTTTGGGATACCGTGTACGTGATCCATCACCCCTCTGAAGACCTCGACAATATAGATATATAGATATTCTGTTGTGATTGATTTGATATATATCTATACATATGACATATATATATAGCGTTCTAAGTTAGGTTTACGTCTTCTACAGATGGTTCAGACTAGAGCCTTACCTGCCGCTAGACGAGGTAGGACTCCTGCTGGTGGTTCACATGCAGCGGAAGAGATCCACGACGAAATTATTGAGAGTGCCGTTCCTGAGACTGGGAACGGTGCAGCTGAGAGACAGGGGCCACAAAGAGCCCAGTCTGGTGAGTCTGATCGTGTCTCTATGGAGGGACCAACCTTCCGCGAGTACATTCGACGTGTTGAGGAGGCTGCCAGAGCAGGTAGGCGTGCCCATGATCTGCCAGCACAAGAGGGATCATTTGAGAGACCCCATGCAGTTACACAAGTGCCAGTTGCACCGGCACCTGCCGCTGAGATTGCTCCAGCTACAGAGGAGCATAGAGGGCCTCGACCAGACACTTGGTTGAAGGCTTTTCATCAGATGGGAGTACCCCCTTTCACTGGGAAGGTGGGGTTAGAGGTGGAGCTCTGGATAGGACATGTAGACTCAACTTTGGAGTCTATTAGATGTCCAGCTAACATGCAGATTGAGTTGGTGCAGACTCTGTTAAGAGATTTGGCACAACACTAGTGGAGGTCTGTACGAGTACATGTTAATAGTTATGAGCAGATGAGGACTCTGATCCGAGAACGTTTCTGCCCTGCCTCGTTGAGGAGGGAGAAACTGCGAGACTTTGTTGAGGCTGGGTTCGAGGATGTACCGGTCTCACAGGCCATCAGGATATTCTAGGAGGAGTTGGCATTGCTGGGTCCAGTTGCACCTCCTACAGATCAGCATGTATATCAGTTTTCCCGACGACTGAGGGATACTACCCGGACTTATATGGCAGGGTTTCACTGTGAGACCTTGGTCGATTATCAGGACCGGGCTTCTGATTACGAGAGGGAGAGAGCTAGCTAGAGGAGAGCTTCTTAGACCGGAGGGTCTGAGAAGAGAAAGCGGACTGGGCAGACCAGTGGTACTGGTGGAGCTGCTGGTTCAAGGCGAGGTCAGAGTCGCCAGAGTCATCCTTCATTTGCACCGGGTGCAGATAAGGGCGTGCAGTGCTTCAACTGCAGTGAGTATGGGCATATGAGATCAGAGTGTACGAGGCAGCCGGTGACCTGCTTCACTTGTGGCAGACCTGGTCACAGAGTTACCTTCTGTAGGCGAGGGAGAGCTTCATCTCAGCAGGGTTCTTCTCCTGCTAGTGCAGCGGGAGGTGGGCAGAGGCCACCTCAACAACAGTAGAGTCAAGGACAGCAGAGGGTCCTAGATCGCCCTACACTCAAGGATCTACTCCTAGGCCAAGTAGAGGCAGAGGACGTGGTGGGGGCACCACTGATACCAGAGGCCCACATGGCCGATTTTTTGAGCTGAGGAGTGCAGATGAGCTAGTTGCACCTACTACTACAGGTACCATTCTGATTCATGGTTTACCTATTAGAGTTTTATTTGATACGGGTGCTACGCACTCTTTTATATCTGATGCCTGTGTAGAGCGTCTAGGTTTAGATACGGTTGAGGGGATGCCCTTTATTATAGGGTTACCCGATGGTGGTAGGGTCAGAGGTACCCGTGAGATTCACGGTTGTCCCATTTTTGTAGGGACCCGTGTGTTACTAGTTGACTTCTTTGTCATGCCATTAGAGCATGAAGAAGTCATTCTAGGTATGGACTGAATGGATAGACACTCTGCAGTTTTAGATGTAGGTAGGAGGACTTTTACCCCTCTCTACCGAGTTAGGCCAGATAGAGGTTTTCCGGGGTTGGGACCTTGGGAAGACATGCATGGTTATTAGCGCTATACGGGCAGCTAGATTGATTGCACAGGGTTGTGAGACCTTCTTGTGTTATGCCATGAAGGAGGGGGAGAGTCCAGTAATAGAGGATATTCCTATGGTATGTGAGTTTACTGATGTGTTTGTTGAGCCGTCTAGTTTGCCGCCTCAGAGGAGTGTGGATTTTGGCATCGAAGAGCCTGGTACGAGACCGTTCTCGAAGGCCCC